>CAJNOP010004149.1:0-11066 GCA_905250075.1 Rotaria sp. Silwood1 | reverse complement strand
ATTTATATCACATAGAAACTTGAAAAGATTGTAGGTAGAGAACATTTTGTTCCAAAAATATTCGATTCTGTTGACCGAACATTTCAAAAACGAAGCAAGGAAAAGAACTAATCTTTTATCAATGGATAGTTCTTGAAGTTTACTACGAAAAAAGTGCTTAGCATTTTTCAATCCAACGCTTTCTTTATTTTCTACAAATGGTCACTCCAGTAATCAAAAGAGGATAAAGGATTAAGACCATGGAATTCATTTTAAAAATTGCAGTATCTCCACAGCAATAAACTAAGGATACAGACTCTTTTCAGATTATTCATAGGTCATAGTCTCAACTCAACGTTTAAAAGGAGATCTTAGTAAGCCAAACAAAACGTAAGAGAATTTGTGTCCATGAATCTATGAAGCCAATTTATAATCATTTATAATGAATTTTCAAGACAGCTTTAGACATTTTCCGAAATATCAAGTAATGACATTTCAATCTGTAACTTCGTCCATAAACAGATTGAATTACTAGCAGAATATTGTGCAAGTTTCAGTCAAAAAAAAATGTTCTTCTGTCAAGACATTGAATTTTCAAAAAAATAGTTTACTTAAAAATTCAATCTCTCGACAAAGAAACATTCTTTTCAGTTGAATTTCCATGTGATTATAATCTCTAAGACTTTCTTATCATTTTAAAAAGACAATTATCTACTTCCATTTTCTAATCAACATAATATTAGTATACAAAAATAAAATCTATACCCACAAACTTCTCTTATATTTTTAGTCTGTTTTATGGATATTTAAGTTTACGTGAACATGATGCTTTTCTTGATGAAAAAGATGATTTAGCATTGATGAGTAAGTATTCAATTATAAAAATTTTAATTCTAAAAAAACAAAAAATTTTATTTTTATCTTAACAAAAAAAAAACAAAGGTCTTCTACTTAGCTTTCCACTTGATGATTTTGCTAGTACATTAGAACGTGAAGCATGTGAAGCTCGATCATTATTAAATCGTTTAGCTGATATGCTTGCACAAGATGCAATAAAAGATTTACAACGAAATGGTTTACAAGAACCAAATGTTTCACAAGATAATGATGATAAACAATCAAGTCTTGTTAAATCACAAAATTTATTAAAACAATTTGGTCTTATATCAGGTTGATATTCAAAAATTAAAACAAAAATAATATCAACAGTATCACATATCCAAAATTTTGAAGATGCATCCACGTCTAGCGCGGAAGAAGCGGCATTTACTGCAAGAGATGTGGGCGCATCTCCTGCGAGATATGTGGGCGCATCTCCTGCGAGAGATGTGGGCGCACCTCCTGCGAGAGATGTGGGCGCACCTCCTGCGAGAGATGTGGGCGCATCTCCTGCAAGAGATGTGGGCGCGTCTCCTGCGGGAGATGTGGGCGCGTCTCCTGCGGGAGATGTGGGCGCGTCTCCTGCGAGAGATGTGGGCGCACCTCCTGCGAGAGATGTGGGCGCGTCTCCTGCGGGAGATGTGGCCGCATCTTCTGCGAGAGATGTGGGCGCATCTCCAAAATATTGGATATGTGACACTACTCAAATAATATATATATATATATTTATTTGAATATCTTTTATTTTTCTCTCTTTTAAAGATAATCGTCCAATATTTGTTCAAGTACAAGAACGTCATTCAACTTCACCTATATGTTTTAATCTTTCAACTAGTTTATATTCTTCGCCTATAGATATTGTTGCAAATGTAATCTTATCAAAATTATCTGCTAGTAATCCAACAATGATAAATGAAGAACGGATGAAAATTGTTAAAGAATATAAAACACGTTATTGGTTACAAGCATTTGGATGTGAAGAAAGACTTTTTGGTACTAAGCCATTAATACAATCACGTGTAAGATTATTTATAGATCTTTTTTTATTTTTTTGTGACATAGAAAAATTAATTACAAAAATTTAGTATGTTCAAACATGTCTTCGTCTTGATAAACCATTATATTTTAAATTAATTAATATTGAAAGTGCAATTGGTAATGGTAAAAAACGATGTATGGTTATGATTCATGAAGCTATTAAACAAGAAGAAGAACGAAAAAAACCACAAAGTAAATCTTTTTTTTTTTTGTAAATATTTAACAATTCATTTTCATTAAAGAATTTGGTGGACGAAGTAATGAAGTTCGTCAAGTATGGAATGAAAAAGATATAGCATGCAGATATTTTTCTTTACGTATTTTATCTGGTCAATTAATTCCAGCTGGTGAATTTGATGAAGTAAATTATTTTTTTTGCGTTCATCAATATAAAATTTTGTAAATTTTAAGGTTAAAATTATAATTGGTTTATATCATGGTACACAACCATTATTTTCTGGATCAATTATGGAAAGTCGTTCAGTTGATACATTAAATCCTGATTGGCAACAAGAAATTAAATTTGATATAACATTAGTTAATTTACCACCAGCTAGTAAATTATGTTGTTCTATACATTTTCATCGACGACGAACATCAATATTAAATTCTGTAAGAATTTTCTTTTTTTTTTTGTTTTTTATTATAAATTAAAATAAACAAATGTAAAAGATTTATATATGTGTGTATGTAATTTTTAGGATGAATGGATCTGTATTGGATGGGCGAATCTCAATGTATTTAATCATAATAGTTGTCTTATACAAGGAAGACAAAAAGTACGATTTTGGCCAACAGAAATGAATAATAATAAAATAATTTCATCAATGTATGGTTTTAATGAAAGAGCTTTAGCAGGTTTGTTAGAATTAATTTTAATTATTTCAAAAATTCTTTAAAATTTTCATCTTAAATCAAATGTTCAAAAACTCAATATATAGTATTACTTAAGTTTTATAATCTTTACAGTTTGAGAAAATAAAAAAAAAAAGATTTTAAAACGATGAAATTTCATTATTTTTTTGTTTTGGATTGAATATTCAATACAAATGATTGTTTTATTCATGAATTTTCTTTATTTTTTTTCTATTAGGTATTAATCCGGATCGATCTTATCCAACAATTGAATTAGAATTTCCTAGTTATAAATATCAGATAGCAACATTATCACCACGTAATGGTTTAGCTATGCAAGCACAAACAAAAAATGAACAATTATTACGTTCATGTGCATTTCAAGATGATGTAGGATTAATTAAATAATGTAAAAAAAAAATGATTTTATTAATATTTTTTTTTCTTTTAGTTAGAAGAAACTGGAGAAAATATTATTCAATCTGATTTTTATGATTGGCTTCGTTCAATTGAATTTGAATTAACTGAACAAAGTCGAGTTGAACTTTGGGATAGACGGTAGAATTTTCTTTTTTTTAAATATGTATAAATATGAATTTTATTTTCATAGTTATGAATGTATGCGTGTACCAGAATCATTACCACGTTGGCTTAAATGTGTTAAATGGTCAAATCGTGATGATGTTCTTGAAGTACAAAAAAATAAAATAAAAATAAAAATTCATAAACGAAATTATTTATTTTATTAATAGGCTTATAAAATTATTGAAAATTGGCCAACAAAAAATATAGATCCATTAATGACAGCACTTGAATTATTAGATGTTGATTATCCTGATCCATTTGTTCGATTTTCAGCTGTTCGTCTACTTGATACACGTATTGATGATGATCGACTTCTACCGGTTATATTACAAATTGTACAAGTAAGTAAAAATCAAGTTTAAAATTTTTAAATAATTTGAATTTCTATCTCTTATTTTAAACATTATGAATATTTTTTTATTATGCATAACAAATAATATTAAAAAAAATTTCTATTTAGTTTTTTTTGTAAGGATTTTTATATTGCTACAGAAGTCTACTTTTATTGGGTACTTGACTTTATTTTTCATGCGTTCTGTCATGAGTCATTTTCTAACATATGTTACACAAACAATGAGATTTTTTTTGTAATTATGTCTATGACATATATTCTTGGATTTTTCCCCATAAGTCATTTCTTTTTTCTTCACTATATTTATATTATAATTTATTGTTCATTTTGATTAATCTAATTCACTTTTTTCTAGCATTCAATGATGTTGTTATGTAGAATAAAAATATTCATAATTTTTGACGAAAGAAATAAGAATTGAAAGTTTAAAATATTGTAAATAAAATTGATATAAACTCTAGTACACTTTTGTTTCTTTTTAGGCTGTTAAAAATGAACCATATCATGATAGTGCTTTAGCAAGATTTTTACTTCGACGTTCATTATTAAATCAACAAGTTGGACATTATTTCTATTGGCATTCAAGGTAATTTTATTATTAACTAAATTTAATTCGAAACAAAAAAATAACAAAGAATAACATTTTTAGAGCCGAATTAAAAAATCCACAATATAAAGTACGATATGGTCTTTTATTAGAAGCATATTTACGTTATTGTGGTGAATATGTTGAAGATCTTGGACGACAAGTACGATCTGTAGATAAATTAATATATATTGCTGAAATAATACAAAATAGTACACATGATGAATTATATAATCAAGTTCGTTCTTCATAATAATTAATAATTGTATAAAAAGTCTTTTAAAATTTATTTAGAAAGGTTATCTTGCTCATGTACTTACAAGAGAAGGATATACTCAAAATCTTCAATATTTTCGATCACCTGTTGATTATAATATTGAACTTGGTCAACTTGTGTAAGATATTTTTTTTTTGAAAAGTATAATCTAAAAAAAAGAAGAGTATTGAATTATAGGAATTTAAATATAGCTGTTGTTTTTTTGGTTTTGTTATTAAAATAATGATGTTTTGTTTTATAGCTTAGATCATTGTCGAATAATGTCATCAGCTCGACGACCATTATGGTTACGTTGGACAAATGGTTCTGAATATGCTGAACATTATTTTCCAACATTTGATCTCATTTTTAAAAATGGAGATGGTAAAATTTTGAATATAAAAATGAATTTTTTTTGTTTTTTAATAAATAATATTTTAAATTTCTAGATCTTCGACAAGATATGTTAGCATTACAATTTATTCAAATGATTGATATTATTTGGAAAGCTGATGGACTTGATTTAAGGTTTGACTATATATATATATTTATTTATATTAAAAAAAAGCAACAAACAATTCTTATATTTGTTTTTAAGTCTTTTACCTTATGGATGTTTAGCTACTGATAATTGTTCGGGTTTAATTGAAGTTGTTAAAAATGCTAAAACAATAATGAATATACAAAAATTAGGTGGTTTAAAAGGACAATTTCAATTTGATGCTAGTGCACTTTATCGATGGATTGCAAAAAATAATCCTGGTGCTGACAAGTAAATTTTTATTTATTTAAAAGAAAAACAAAATCCCAAAAAAGATAAATTTTCTTTTTAAAAGATTAAAAAGTGCAATTGATTTATTTACAAGATCATGTGCTGGTTATTGTGTTATAACATATGTTCTTGGTGTTGCTGATCGTCATCCAGATAATATTATGGTTAATGAACGTGGTCAAGTATGTAAAAGATTTTGCTTTTTTTTCAAATTTGATATTTTAATTATATGTACATCTATATTTTTTTTAAAACTTTAGTTATTTCATATTGATTTTGGACATATATTGGGAAATTTTAAAATGAAATATGGTATACGTCGTGAACGTACACAATTAGTACTTATTGATGATTTTGTTCGAGTTATTATAAATAATAATAGTACAGAAAAAAATCCAATTGAAACACGTGAATTTAAAAAGTATGTTTTCTAACTTATTACATAATGAAATAAACTAGACATTCGATCGACTAGAATAGTCTCATACAATTAATGCTGTGTATAATATATATATATCACTCATGCGAAAAATTTTCGTAAAAGATGAAACCAGTCTACCGGTAACGCATGGTACATCGAGAAGTTACAGGAAGGAAAAAAAATAATAGTTAAGATATGAAGAATACGGTTTATCGCGTGACAAACTTGATTTGCGAAGTTGTATCACATGCTTGATGTAGAGATAAAACCAGTCTGAATTTTTGACAGCTAGTACTGATACTAGTCTGAAAAGGTTAGACAGGTTGGTCTACCGGTACCGATTCTATCTCTGACTCGAATCTTCATTTTGGAAAAGTTTTCAAGTCAAAGTAAGATTTTATCGAAAAATTGAGTCTACATCGAGAAATGCCAATATCTCGGTTGAATCTTAACATCAGTAGAAATCCTTTGGATGGTTTTTCTAATCTATTGGTTCCTGACGATCGGATTCAAAAACTATTCATCATCTTAGGATCCTTCTCTCGTAAATGATAAACTGTTTTTTGAGTTCGGACACTATGTATTAGGCAGAACTTCAGGTCGAAATATCACCATTCGATTTCTTGATGTATTAACTCGGACGGAAGAGCCTAAGGATACTCATGCTTTTCATATTTCACTGAATCCTATCTAATGCATAGAGTTCGAAGTCAATAACGATTTATCACTTGAAACAGTGCTTTATCCAGAGGGATGCCGGGGGAGGGGGGCACTCCCCAGAGACTTGCGATCATCGCGCGACGAACTATATGGCTTGCTCCTCCCCCCTCCCGCAAAAAAACTTTTCGCCCTCCTGGAATTTCCAATCGCCCCTCCGGAGAAAAAAACCTGAATAAAACACTGACTTGAAATGATTCCCCCATTGGCTAAATGGACTTAGTTGCGCCAGAATTCATAATAATTATGCCATGAACTAAATCATTGATTACTTTGAAAAAAATCTTTTTCTACCTAACAAGTCTTATACTTCTTTATATAATTGTAAACTAATCTTTTATCAATATTTTCTATTATATTTAGTTTTAAAAAATTATGTATCAAAGGTTATCGAATACTTCGTCGTCAATATCGTCAAATTGTTTGTTTATTTAAATTAATGATGAATTGTGATTTAACGGAACTTAATAGTGAAGCTGATATGGCTTATCTTCGACAAACATTTGCTATTGATATTGGAGCTAATGAACAAGAAGCATGTGATCGATTTGAACAAGTTTTACTTGAATCATATCGATCAAGTGTAAAAACACGTGTTGATTGGGTTTTTCATGCACTTAATCATATTAAATCATAAAAAAAAAACAATGGTCTGTAAATTCCATTTAAAAAAAAAACAAAATTAATATTAAAATAATTGCATTTTTATTCCTAAAAAAAAAAAAAATATTGTGCATTATACATCTTTTTTTTTTGTAAGTCATTTATTTTTGTATACATAAAAGTCTTCATTTAAAACAAAAAAAAAATCGATTCATAATGCAAAATAGAAAAACATATGTTTACATGGTGTTGTATATGAAGATTTTGTTTTTTTTTTTTTAATTAATATTAGTTTAATGTCGTGTAAAATCTATTGCTCAATAATAATTGTTTTAATTTTGATTGTTTATAAAGGAAAAAAACAAAACTTCACTTTTTCTTTGATGAACATATGGGCAATCTGATTATTTAGTTTCTTTTTTCCATATTGTACGATATAAAGTGGTAGATAAAAGTTTAAAACATCCTTATCTTTTTTTTTTTGATTCATCAAAGATCGCTTTTAATGGACATACAAATAATGATTTCAATATTTCTTGGAATTAAATGTAAGTTTAGTTTTTATGATGGAAATTATTGATTTTTGTATAGATTAAAAATGCAATTGAGTTTCAATCAGCATTTTTGTATTTATTGAAAATAAATAATTTGAATAAATTTTATAATTATGAACAAGAACCTATTTCTTTTTAACTATTCAAATGTTATTTTTTTTTAATGTATGATCTTCAAGCATTATTTGAGTATTTTTAAACTTAAACCTGGAAGCAAAAGAAAGTTTAGAAATGAAATAGATTTTCGATTATATTTCCTATACTTTTAAACTTTTTATCTCTACTTTATATCAGAATTTATTTGTAAAATTAAAATTTTTGTTTTCATCAATTGAATTGTTATTATTTTTTTTTTAATAAGATTAAATATTAAATGTATATTCTAGCATAAATGATTCATTTCTGTTGAAATATTTTTTTTAGATTGATTTAACTCTAAAATGTCAGTTTGTCAATATTATTTACGAGGTAATTGTCGATATGGAAATCGATGTCGATTACAACATACAAATGCCGGAGAATCACATACATTTAATCAACATAGTATATCGAAAAAATATTTATTTAAAATTTTTAAATATAATTTCATTTTATTTTTCAATTAGATGCATCATCATCATCATATCGATTTCGTTCACCTCGTCCATCATTCAATCCAAATTGCAATTATAGAATGCAATCTTCCGTAAGTTATAGTCCAACAACTCGACATGATTCAAACAAGACAAAATCTACTCTATGCTTATCAGGGTCATACTAATCATAATGTCGAAAATAGATATGCATCACAACAACAAAATTCAAAATATTCTCAAGTTTTATTATGGATTAATGAAAATTTTTCAAATAAAGATAAAGCATTAGATATATTGTAAGTAATGAATTAAATATTATAAAATATAATCTAAAAATCAAGTGTTGAAGTTTAGAAATAGAAATTTTCAATTCTCTTTTATATAAAATGTAATAGACTTCTTAGGAATAAATCATTAGAAATTATTCGTCTATAATTAATAACAATTTTTTTGCAGAGATTGTATTTCGTATAAAATTATCCTTTTTTTTTGGTTGAATAGAGGTGAATTACAAAGAGAAGCTCGAGAATGGCAAAAATCCATTGATTTATGGCGATTTACATCAAAATCATTATTTCCTGGTGGACAACCATTAGAAGGTAAAAACAAGAAAAATTTAATCATTTTCTATTGTAAAAATTTAGGTTGGCAGGATCAATCATTTGAAGAAATAAAATGGGCACATCGTTGGATGACTAATACAAATCAAGAACATATTTATGTTAGTAAAAATGAATTAATTTCAAAAATAAATATATGAATTATTTTTTTTTTGTTTTTTAGAAAAAACAATATTATAATTATTGGGAAAATACTGAACGTCAACTTCTTGGATTATCAAAACTTGATGTAGATACACTTAAAACACTTGTATGTATTAAATAATGTTTTGATTTTTTTTTTTTTGATAACTTTTATTTTAAATATTAGAAACCATATATTGATCAATATATAGCAAGTAATTATAAACCATCAAAAATATATGTAACAGATATTGAAATGAAAGATAATAATGATAATAAAAGTTCAACTATTCTATCTCAAACACAAACAATAACAAATTATACACCAGATGATCAACTTCTTGAAGAAGAACGTGCTGCTTTTGAAAGTGATACATTTGAATTTGGACAAATACCTACTCATGCACCTCCACAACAATTTTGCTAAAGTTTTTTTTTTTTGTTTTTGTTTAATAAAGAAAACAAAAAGTTGTTTTTTGTAAATTAATATAGAAATTTAAAATTTTTTTTGAATTATTAATTGACAAGATTTATTATTCAAAAGTATGATATAAATTAGATTGAACATAGAAGAATAATATAAAGGTTTGGATATAAAAATTATATAAAGAAATATATGTAGCCGAAATTGAATAGAAAGTTGTTTTGAATTGTCATATATATATACTGATATCATTTGCTTTGAATAATGATGAAAATAATTGTTAATTGCAAATCAAAATCAAGTATTTTATGTGCAAAAATGGAAATGAAATTCATATCATACAAAGGTTTCTGAAAAATTAAACATGATAGTGTTTCAAGTTCTAAACACTATTGATCTTCTTTGAAAAAGTTATAAGAATTACAAAGCGAAACTTATAATATTATTGAGTACTACATTTTTATATGATGTTTTGAAAACGATTTATATTTGATTTTGGAGATATCTTTCTCTCATAGTTCATCTATAAAACTTTTAGTATGGAAAATATTTAATAGAGTACTTCATTAACTATTCAATTCGAATTAAATATTTGTTATTTAAGCAAAAAAAAAATCATTGACAAACTTTTCTATTCGAATCAAGAACAGTCGAACTGGTGACTTTTTTCTTTTTTCATTGAAAGGAAATCAGATATGTATAAAATGTGTTCGACAAGAATTTCGTTTAAATATTATAAGTGATTTGTCTTCCGTTCTGTTCTCTTTTTTTGCTTGGCATTTTTTTGAGGCCGCCACCTAACTATTTGTCTTTCTGTTAAACCTGACTTGAGATTGTCGATAGTAAAGAATTGAAAGAAATATGAGTATTGATGACAAATTTTGTTGTTGTTTTTTTCTAAACTTACTGATTTCATTTAGTATGTTAGTATGTGTCTGAATAATTCATATTATTTGTTGACTTGATTATTTAGTATATTTCTAGATTTTATCCTGTGTTTTTTTTTGCAACAACAATTTTTTAATCAGGTACATGCAAGAAAACCTTGAATAAATATATCGTTTTATATTCAAGTCAGTAGTTTTTTTTTAGGAAAGCTTATAATGGGTAATTGTTGTGCTACGTCAACAAAACATAGGACGGAAGTAGTGTATACAAGGTATAAAATAACTATCGTTTGTTTCAACTTGTTTTTTTTTCGAATAAGATTAGATGTATTTGACATTCCCACATGCTCTAATATATCACTATTAGAAGTTGTTCGGAAGTCCATAGGTCCGCGAGACATCAAATTTATTCCATTTTTTCTTTTATATTTCCACACATTTTAAAATTGTGAGAATATTTCAATCTTTTTAGCATATAGATGTCACTCTGTGTGTACGTGTTTCCTTCACTCTCGTTTATCTATGTCTACACCCTGAATCCTACAACAACTAAAAGAAATGAAGGGTGAAGATATATGAAAGTCATTGTAACTTCTAAAGCATACAAATAAAACAGGATACATATAATTTCTCGTAGATACCTATTGAAAGTTGAAACAAACTATTTTCATATGGGCTTTTTTCATTCTAATCATATATAGCCTAATTTTAGTAACTTTATATATGTCATAGTGATTTTAAAGATGAAATTGATCCAAATGTAACCTACGTTCCTAATGAGCCTGATCTACTCGAACCTTTATTCACTAATCAGAATGATAATCAAATCATTGATCGTCT
>CAJNOP010004148.1:0-11070 GCA_905250075.1 Rotaria sp. Silwood1 | reverse complement strand
CTTTTCAGTTTGGAAAGTACTTTCAATAAACTCAAAGAAATTGGTGTTATGTTGATGGAAATCAATAACTCGTTGCATGAGTTGATTGTTTATGGTATCGAAGACGAGTGATGTTCGAAGTGATTGATGTCTTTTAACAATGAGCTGCAGAGCTTTCTTGAGTTGTTGAATTGATAAAGTTTGTTCTGGACAAAGACGATAAAGAAAAGGCATATTATAAATTGCTGTGAATGGTCGATCGACATTGAAACGGATTCGTTCATGAAGCCAAATACGTGCTTGCGCGAAGGATGCTTGTGCTGTAAGAGAAATCGAAAAGATTGTGTTATCTATTCTATATGTGTAGGCGTGAGGAGTTGAGAATTCTAAACATGACTTTTGCTGTAGAGAAGAAATGGGTTGGCTGCACATAAAAGAGCAACTTAATATATAAATATTGAAACTTTACTTACCTTCCATAATATTAGTACCTTGATATTTATCAGAAGTTGTTGTTCGTAAATTTACGTTTTGTGAAACATGATCTGAAAGAAGTGTTGAAGTGTTTAGGATAGAAATTTTGGACCCACTCCTCTCCCCCCCCCCCCCCCCCCCGACAGACCGTGACAGAGAAAATTCATACCCATCACAGACCGTGACAGAGAACCCGGGTACCCATCACAGATCGTGACAGAGAATCCTTGATACCCATCAGTGACCTTGACAAAGAACCCGGACACCCATCATAGACCGTGACAGAGAATCCCGGGTACACATCACAGACTGTGACAGAGAACCTCAGTACCCATCATAGACCGTGACAGAGAATCCCCGGTATCCATCACAGACCGTGACAGAGAAACTGTAGTTGTAAGGCATCAGATATACGGTCAACTACAAATGTGTTGTCAGGAAATGGAACAAAAGGATTTCCATTTAATTGGTAACAATATGTCCATCCTGTTTCACATTTTTAATCCCGCAAGGGATTGCGCTAACAGCTTTTTCAGCAGAAGACGAGCCTGTTCCGCTTTTGTTGAATGTTTCAAGAATTCACTGGCAGGAAGATTGCACTTAAACTGAGTCAAGTATAAGTGAAACAACTTGATGAACGATCCAGGATCATTTCTGAGAGAAAAGAATGAAGTTGAGCTTAATAGCGTTGAGTCGACGTTTGAAAACACGTGATAGCATATGTTATGGACTCGTTGTTGCATCTCGACACATGTGAGTTTCTCTTCACTCGATAACAATCGAAGATTTTTTTTCATTTATTTCTCTATTTCGCTCGGTAGGTAAAGGATTAAGAATTAAGAAAATCGATCGTGTCACGCAACGTGGAAGATAAAGCAAGCAATATTGTCTCAAGTATGGAATACTCTGTGTTGTTTGAATGTAGGTGACCAGGTTATTAGTATTATGATGTTTTGCGTTGAGGATGACGCAATTGGAAACTATCTTCAACAGAAGTCTTTTTATTTTTGCTAGTTCTTTCAGCTGATTTTTCAGTTTCACTTGGCAAATTTGAAATCTTTGGAACTGAAGTTGTCGATTTCTGATGTTCAGCCAACCTAAGTTTCCTGTTTTATGACACTGTTCTCCATTGAACACCGGTAATATTCTATGCGTTAGATCATCACATGCATAGTAGCCAGAAAAAATACCTAAACTTATCAATATGATTTGGTTATATGAAGTATTACCGTCAATAAAGATTTTACTTGTTTGGACATTCAGTATAACTGTTTCAAGGTATTCATCCAAGATAGAGATGTCAAGATTCGGAAAAGATCGTCCACTTAATAAAACTTCAGTAGCATCATTATTGACTGTGCTCAAATATTGTAATGGTATTACTCCTGTACATTCTATCGAACCATAATAGTCATAAAAGCAATAGTGCTCATTTACAAATCTGGCAATATTACGCATAATAGTCGTCATCAAAGGTTCCCCTGTTAAGAAAAAAGCAATAGATTAAAGAAGAAATAGGTCGTAGTATTATTTCTTACCTCTGTATAAAATGCATCGCAATATTTTTAAATACTCCTTTTTATTTGTACCGCGCAAATAATTAACAAGTATGATCAGCAAATAAGCCATCATATTCGAAACAGTGATTTGTTGGAGATCAATGATTTCAGAAAATGTATTCATTCTAGAACGGCCATTTTGATGAAGCAGAACTACTTGCACATCTCTTATTAGGGTTGTCATAATTTCTAGTAAATGTTGTTCATCGAGTTCAATATTTTGTTCGCCAGTCTCTATGATCGTTTCAATAAGAAAGAGAGTTCGAAAGAAAGATGACTTTGATCTTGTATTCAGTTTAACAATCTTTTTGTAAGGCAAATATAAGCGTGGCACAATATCAAAGCAAAGTTGTTGAATTCGATGATAAAGCTGAAGAAAAGATTCGTAAGGATCAATATTCAAACAAAATATCTGATTGTAAACTAATGGTGTACGACGAATTGTATGTTTATCAATGACAAGTGTAAGAGCTCGAGAAAGACGATGCATTGATAACGGAGACGTTGATATACATTTGTACATGCGTGCTGCATTATATAAATACTAGCGCGAACCAGTGCATTCTGCACGGATGTTTTCTCCTTTAATGTATGACCTCAGACATTTAACTTTTCATCCGGTAAAATACATACAGACATTCGATATTTTGTGTATAGATAAGTTGCCCTACGACCTCATACTCCCATATCGCACATATTTTTATAGTCCATACAGCCTTCGGCGTTATAGCCTTATATTCTTTGTAGCCTTATCCCCCCATTGTCTTACTCACTTCAGGGCCTAGGTGTATCACAATATAATAGCCTTTGGGGACCTATGGATACCCATACAGGATAGCCCTTGAAGACCTATGGGTACTCCCATAGGATAGCCCTTGAGGTCCTATGGGCACCCCCATAGGATAGCTCTTGGAGACTCATAGGTACCCCCATATCACAGGCCTTGGAGACCTATGGGTACCCCCATATTATAGCCATTAAGGACCTATGAGTACCCCCATAGGATGGGCCTTGAGGACCTATGGGTCTCCCATAGGATAGCGCTTGAGGACCGATGGGTACCCCATTTAGGATAGCCATTAAGGACCTATGGGTCCCCCATAGGATAGCCCTTGGGGACCCATAGGTGCCCCATATAATAGGCCTTGCAGACCTATGGGTACCCACATATTATAGCCATTACGGATCTATGGGTACCCCCATAGGATAGCCCTTGGGGACCCATAGGTTCCCACATAGGATAGCGCTTGAGGACCTATGGGTACCCCTATAGGATGGCCCTTGAGGGCCTATGGGTCCCCCATAGGATAGTCCTTGGGAACCCATAGATTCCCCATATAATAGGCCTCGGAGACCTATGGGTACCCCCATGTTATAGCCGTTAAGGACCTATGGGCATCCCATAGGATAGCGCTTGAGGACCTATGGGTACCCCTATAGGATAGCGCTTGAGGACCTATGGATACCCCCATAGGATGGCCCTTGAGGACCTATGGGTACCCCCATAGGATAGCGCTTGAGGACCTATGGGTATCCCCATAGGGTAGCCCTTGGGAACCCATAGGTCCTGCCATATAATAGGCCTTGGAGACCTATGGGTACCCCCATAGAATAGCCCTTGAGGACCTATAAGTACCCATTTAATAGTTCCTGGAGGTCTTCCCCTTATAGCGTTATGTGAGCTTTAACCTTTGACCTTTCAAATTTGACCTTTGACCCGGCACAGAGAAACAGACAGACAGACACTGAACATTATATATAGATACTATGATAAATTTTTACTTCAAAGAACAAAATGATGCATGTTCCTACACAAACATAATGCTCGAGATCAGTAAAAAATGTTTGATTTGCAAGAAGAATCAATTTTATGACCAATTTTCCCCAAATAGAAACTGGAACCAACCGTTAAAGAATTCTCTACCTGCCGGCGATGGCGTAGTGGTTCTATGCATCTGATTATAGTCAGAGATCAGAAGGTTCGATCCCTTCCCCCGGCATCATGCATTCGGTGTCATGATATATGGTATCGGAAGAATAAACAAAAGCAAAAGCAACGATGCACGCTACATCGTCATCATTGGCTCGATTTCGATTTTTCATTCTGTTCGTTTTCATTTCTTTGTATTCTTTCTCTGTTTGTTATCATTATCTTGTCCGTTGCATACATTCGTAAGTAGACCCCATCGGCTAGGACCCGGACCCGGACCCGGACCCACACGGGTCCGGGTCCGGATCCAAAAATTTTACTTTGGCTGGGTCCGGGTCCGGGTCTGGGTCCAAAAATTTTATTTTGACCGGGTCCGGGTCTGAAAATTTTGCTTTAACCGGATCCAGGTCTGAAGAAAACTTTGATCCATACAATTTATTTTGAATTTTTTTAAAGTTTTATTCGTTTTATACAAAGAAGAGATCAAATGTATTTAGAAAATAGATAAAAAACAACAAAACCCTTCTTGACTATACTATCTAAACTGACTTGTCATTGTGTTTGGATCCAAAAAATTTAAGCGACCGGGTCCGGGTCCGGATCCAGCAACCTGTAAACGGGTCCGGGTCCGGATCCGGATAGAAAAATTTTAAATGATCGGGTCCGGGTCCGGGTCCAAAATCCTGGGCCAGGGTCCGGGTCCGGGTCCGGGTCCAAAAATTCTGGACCCGACGGGCTCTATTCGTAAGCGTCCACAAAAATTGTAAAAAATCTCCCAAAAAAAAATATGGATGTCACGGATAAAATTCAGCATAATTAAAAAAAAAATTCTCTACCTGACCAGTCGTTTACTGTTGTCGGTTGCAACTCTGGCATATAAGAAATGAAAAATGCATAAATAAATAAAATAAAAATTTCATGTCATTCCATCGTCTTATAATCAAACTTAATAATCAATAATAGATAAATGATGATTGAATTAAACTTGAATGCTGATATTAACTTTATCATTTTTATTCTCACCTTGTAATACATAAAAAACCATAACTATCACAGCTAGATACTTTCTATCGATCTGATTTAGAACATCATTCCAAGTGTATTTTTAGGAGAGAAGAAAACTTCAAGTGTAACTCGGTTGCGATTAATGACACAAGAGTGATGTAATTCACTACAACGATATAGTTAACTGTAAAATTATTACGTTGGCATATGTTTTGGTTTGTAATACAATATTGTAACATATGGTTCGAAGCATTGTGTAGCCCAAGATCGTAAGTATTAGATATACCAAGAGAGAATGACTATGGTCTCAAATGCTTTTGTAGTTATTCGAGTCTATAAATCCTCTTGATATGCTCAAAATATTTCCTCGTTAGTTTAGAAGGTTGCAGAAAATTTACCTTCCTATTAAAAAGAGTCATTCTATCCACTCACTGAGATATGTATACAAATGGCATTAAAAAAAACAATATGGGACCGTTTCGCACATAATATTATCTAACATACGAAACTCACTTCAACACTCACATTTAAAAAGAGGATACATATTGAATACCAATAGAATGAAAATTACCTTACCGTAAATTGCACATTTGATATACGTGCAGATTCGAATGCAAACATACAAAAGTCAATTTTCAAACACAACGAATAAGAAACAGACACACAAATGAATGCATAAATAAAGGACAGATTGTATTTCGTCTATCAATCGATAAATCATGCATTTGTGAGCGTCCTTCTTGTCGTCGTATGTATGATTGGTAAAAGCACGTGTAACAATGATAAAGGCTCGTTGATTTAATAGAAAAAAATCGGCTGTTCTGTTTATCAATCGACTAATGATGTATCTCCCTTCGTCTTTGTACACATTTGAGGACATAATCTAAGAAAACTAGATGGTATTCGAGTTTCGACTCAAATGCGGTGCGAAGCACAGATTCGAAAATCGAAAAAGAACTAGTTTCTTTACAAAATGAATGATATTTTTTCTGATACCGATTAAGTCTATTTTTGACCTAGTTTTGTTTTGGTATATAGTATTGTTTCTTTTTTTTTCGAACTAAAAAATTAGAATAATATAGTTGTGCAGTTATAATATTTAATTCATTGATTCATTTAATTTTATTTAACACAGTTAAGGTATCCATTTTTCTACATATAAAGTTTTAACACAATGTAAAAAAAATTAAGTTTATGACAGTTGAAGTAATAAAGTTGGTCCTTGTAAATATATTGATTTTGTATGACGAAAAGATATTGCATGATTTTCTATTTATTTTAAAGCTTCACGAAACAAGTTAGTTCTAAAACATAAAAAAATTAAGAAATAAAGAAAAAAAAAATTTTTTTACACTGTTGATCGAAATAATGCATATGAATCTTTTTTTTGTTGCTGATCATTCGTCTTTTTTTGGAATTTTTCTTAATTTTGCAATACTATCAATATTGCATTTTATAATGCTGATATTGATAGCTTCAAAACCTAGCGATGCTATAAGTAAAAAGATTATTGAGTATTGTAACTATCTGTAATAGATAAAATATAATTTACTTTTTTTTATATCGAATTTACACTGAGCAGAAATGAAAAATATTTGTTTATGTTGATTTTTGTTTTATTGAGACGTCACGTGCAAATATATCTTGATGTAAATCATTGCCATTTCTAAATCAAATGAAGGTTTTTAGAAATTATTCAAATTAAAACGAACCTTTTAATAAATGCATAATGTTTTAATCTGTTAACAGTAACAACTGTACCGACTATGTTTTTTTCTAAAATAATATGTAATAGTGTAAGTTAGTCTTTATATTTGAAGAATGTATTACCACTAATAATAAAATTTGACGCCGATATGTCTGTTGAAATGGATTCAGATGATGTTGATGTTGATGTTGATGTTTCAATTTTATTTGAAAAGGACACCCAGGTCGAACATTACTGTGTCCGTAAACGACCGTACATAGCCGTTTACAATGACGTGAACGGCCGTATCCGCCAAAACTACGACCGTATACGGGCCGTAAATAACCCGTTTGGTATGCGCCGTATTACGGTCGTGTGAGACCGTGTCGTGTACGGCGAAAAACGACAATCGTTTACACCAAAATCTGTGCCGTAACACGGCAGTATTTTGACGAAGACGACAGTTTACAACGACGTAAACGATCGTAAATGAATGTAACCGACCGTTTTCGGTCACACATTTGGAAAGGATTTCACCAGGATTTCATTTGGATTTCACATTGATTTCACATGGATTTCATTGGGATTTCATATGGATTTCATATGGATTTCACTTGGATTTCACAAGGATTTCATATGCATTTCATTTGGATTTCACTTGGATTTCACATGGATTTCACATAGATTTCATATCGATCTCATATGGATTTCATTTGGATTTCACCAGAATTTCTTCAGTCTCTCAGTTCGATATGATTTTAATATCACCTGGATGCCATCCAAAGATTATCATCACTGCACATCCATTTTATATCGATTGCTTTTGGATTACGTCTTCGGTCTGATTCCGGCGACCGTTTTACTTGCTTCCAATATAGCTAAACTGTGAGAAGACTGCTACAATGTGCGTAAGTATCCTTTCATTGTACTCAGCGGCGCAAATTAGTTCCGTAACTACCGCCTTTACGCTGGCGCAGCCTTCTTTTTCTTGTGATTCAGATTGCGACGAGAGAAGACTACACTTATAAAAGCACTCACCTTTGGACACCTGTAATGTACTGGAAGGGCAAACTAAATCCTGGTATATATAGAGCTTTTGCTGCTGAAGAAAACGGTGAATGATTACTTGACCAAAATCTTACAAGAAATCCAGATTTCAAAAGTGGGATTTTTTCGAAAGGAAAGACGAAGAGTATGGTTGAGTGGCAAAGTAAATCCTGGTATATATAGAGCTGTTGCTACTAAAGAAATGGGTGAATGGTTGCTTTACCAGAAATCTTCAAGAAATTTGGATTCCGAAATCAGAATTTTTCGTGAATAGTATGTCTGTCGTTAACTAGGGAATCATGTTGCAGATTTTTTTGTGGTTACTTTTCGGATCGTAAGTTGGGCTCCGATTGATACTTATGTGGAGTAGATAGGATGGAATTGAGTGAACATATTGCTGCAAATTCAAAGCAATGACGGTGCGGGAATGAAGGAGTAGTATGTATGGGAAAGTAGAGCGAGTTATGCCTTGGTTATGGGAACGAAGAACTGGGATGTGAATGTTGTTTTTCTAGTTTTTGTAGGGCGACGTCTTTCACCTCTCCTGATGTTTTGGAATATACTTTTTGTGTTGTGGTTCTAGTACCTTGAATGATGTGAATAACTTTTTCGGAAGTGTTTGTGAATATACTGAATGAAAATTGCATGAGATGTTTAGTGGTACTCATTGTATTGGTAGAAATATGGTTTCTGGTACTAAATGATGGTATTGATAAATGAATGAATCTGAGTTTAGTACGCTGAGTTGATGTGGAAAAAAATCCATTTTCTGGTACGTTTGTTAGTCGGAATATGTTTGTTGCCTTACTGGCAGGCGGAGTTTTGAAGCTGAGAGCTTTTCCCCGTCTTTGTATTATCTATGTTGAAAACAAGCTGCATGTTCATAAAAATGCTGTTTCATGAATCATGAGGTTAGATTCTCATGTATATGGTAGTTTCGACATGGTGATTCACTTTGCATCGGAAATAGTTTTCGGAAGTTTTGAAGATAAGTGATAAATGCTGCTTTCTGCATGAAACCTTGATTCTCGTTAAATTAATCACACTTCTATTCAGTGGAACAGGACTAAAGATGCATTGGGAAAAGTTGATTTCGTTTATAATTTTTATTGTGGAGACTGTCAAATAATATTTAGTTTATTTTTTCTTTTTTTTTCTTGATATTGTTAGTAATGTTTTGGTTTAGGTTGTTTATGGTGCAACGATGAAAAGGAAATTACCAAAAAGCATTTCAATAACAAAAAGTAATATGTGTATATTAGACATATATTATGGTAATGGAAACGATGAAAACGAAGTTTCAATGATAGCTTTCAAAACTTATGCAACGAAATACCAATTGTTGGTAGCATAATACTTGCGGCATACGCTTCTTTCACCGAATTATAGATGCATTGATTTCGGAGAATCCACTTTGAGATTTATAGAATTTCGAGAATTTTATCCCTCGCTAACCACTCTAGAGTGAGGGTGCGGGTAAGGGAGAGAATGGCTAGAGGTAAGGGTAATGATGAGGTCGACGTTAATGTTAGCTTCTTTCGACAGTAACTATGCTCATCATCACTTTCACCTTCTCGTCCTGCCCGTCACCGGCACCCTCATTGTGAAATTACCCTGTGTGGGTAATATCAGTATTTTTGAAGAAGACCCCTATTTTCACCCGATAACCCCATTCAGAAATGGTACCATACGATAGAGAATTAAATTCTGCACCTAACACAATCATTTATGGAACCAGCACAGCTCTACAGGCGCATCCGGACCAGAAAAATACGAATCTGGTACTAACTTTAGGTATGTTAAAAAAAGAGTCAAATCTTATGAGAAAGTATGTTAACATAAAGAATTATTTAGTCTCGAGTTTAAAATGGTATGAGTAAATTTAAGTTGCGTAAATAGAGAATGCCTTTATTGACAATTTGATCGTATCTAGAAAGAAATCTGTTGAATCAAATAGTAACACAAATAGGACCTCATGTCTGTTATTGTGATTTTATCTATTATTAGCCACTTATTGTAACTATATAAAAGGTTTTGACGAAAAGTCAGATTAACAATCGAATAGTCATTTATACAATTTTAACAATCGATTAAAATAAATTAAAAATAATTATTATCAAATCCCATCCATCATTTAGATTCAGATATCATATTAAAATCAAATTAAAAATAACGTCATTATAATCTATCAAAATTCGATTATTAATCGAAAAATCGGTTTTAATCTGTCTTTTCATCAAAATTTTTTTTACATGGGTTTCACATAGAACAACAGGGATTTCCTGGATCTTTGGTATTATAGTTCAGTTCATGTACGTGCAGTTCACCCTGCAAATTCAATTTCAGATAGGAGAATCTGTCAAATTAGATCTTGAGAAACATTATGTCTAGCTGATGCGCACTGAGCAAGGCAAAATCCACTTTCGCAGTCTTTTTTACCAGTTATTCAAGAGATACGAGAGATACTGCTAATTAAACATTTCAGTTGCAATCTTACACAAATCTGCCTCAATTGAGAGACCCAATACAACAATATTCAGCATACTGTTTCTAGAGTGATCATTTTCCACACTTAATACACTTAATACACTTAATACACTTAATACACTTAATACAAAATCGTAAAATACTCTTCATGTGGACAGAAAATTTTTTAAACGAAATCCGAAATTAACAATTGAAAATTTGTTGATTTATTGATAAAAATCTAAAGAATGTATACGTGAAGAGAATTTTACGAGGCAAGGGATGGTGTCGATCTCAGATTCTTTTATGAAAATTTGTACTATTTTTGATAGATTTGAAAAAAAGTGCTTCAAATTTCGGTTCTTCTACTAGCGAAGTTCTGATTTTGCCACTATGTCTAAGAAAAGTAGTTCGTCGTCGTTAACAACTGTGCAAGGACACTACAATAAAAAACAATGATCTTAGATCACACCGTTTACAGCTGGCGCTCACAACATCTTATGGTATAATCCGAGTGTCGTTTACAGTCGCCGCATTATTACAGTAATCGTAAACGGCTAACGTTTACGGTCATTCTTTACGATGAGCGTAATACGCTGTAAAGCATCGTATATGATTGCCGTAAACAGTCACTGTGTACGACTGCCGTTTGCGATATCTTACGATATTATCCGAGCATCGTTTACTGTCGCCGTATTTTTACGGTTGTTGTAAAGGACGAACGTTTACGGTCATTGTTTACGATTAACGTAATACGCCGTAAAACGTCGTATATGACTGTCGTAAATGGTCACTGTAAACTGCTGTCGTTTTTCGTCGTAAATGATTGGTGTACGGCCGTTTACGGCCGGGCATGAACGACCTGGGCATGGGCGAATAAGAACAGGAATCGGCCCACGAACCGATTCTCATAAGAAGTTTCT
>CAJNOP010004147.1:0-11071 GCA_905250075.1 Rotaria sp. Silwood1 | reverse complement strand
AAGGCATATGTGTCAATAAATATGATTTAGGTTTTTTTTCGTTCTTTGCTGTATAAATGTTAGACTACGTAAAATCCGTCGAATAAAACATACACGCATTGGTAAAAATCTTTTACTTTTCTTCTGATAAACCATTTTTTTCACCGTATCGTATACGTGACATCATTAGCCTTCAATGCTCCGAGCAAGCAAAACTATCATGTGTTATTATTCTTTTTCTACTTTCTCTTCTCATATCTCGGCTTGTCCAAGCGTAACGCGATGACGTTTTGTCCGCTGTCTCTAAATTTTCTCAGCAACAAAATCACTTAGAAATTCGATTTTTTCGTCAGAAGGTGTCTCCTTATGTACTCTTGGAATCCGGTAAATTTGAGTTTATTTAGCAAAGCATTCTGAAAATCATAGCAAAAATATACAGCGTAAGGCGATGATGGACAAGGGACAAAAATTTGAGGGTGTTGTACTCCTTCTTTGTTTTTCTCCAAATGTATATTATCTTGAACAAAATGTTTTACAATAAATTTGTAGTAAACACTTTGTAGTATTAATGTGAAAAAGTTTTTTTCGAAAAGGTCTCTCATTAATAGTGAAACTTCGGTCACATTAACGTTACGCGATGACGAAAATTGGAAAAATAAAACTCTTTTTCTGCTATTAGCGTATCCATAATGGTGAATAAATGTGAGTTAAATCTCATGTTCTGAAACCCTCAAATAGCTTTTACACATTTTCTCTCTTATTACATCGGATAATACTGGTGATATTTAGACCTGATTTTTCAAACTAGCGGTATTGAAGGTGACGCGTTACGTGGACAAGCCGATCTACATTTAACTAATACTAAACTAAATAATAACAACAAAAACCATTCATTAATTTGAATAAAAGGTCTTGATAATCTCAAATAAATATTTTATTTTTCTTCTCGTACGATCGATCAATTGGTTTAAGAATCAATTTAATCAGTACTTGAATACACAGACACATTTTTTTTTTCATTGTATCAAAGAAAAAAAGAAAAAGAAAATAATAGTTTATAGAGTACAGAAATTTATGGATCCAACTGAAATCAACATCATTGGTATGCATAAAAGGTCTTTTTCTAGCCAGGGAATCCTTCGAAACGGTACCCACCATCCAATCTTGTATTTAACTCTTACACAAATATTACTGAGATTATTTTAAAGTTTATAAGAGTTAGTCCTCATTAGCCTTTGGCATTCTATTATAATCAGTTTACTGAACTTTTGATTCATCTAACGTACTTCTTGAAAAGCAGATTTCAAAAAGTTTCAATCTAATCTTTTGTCTATAGATAGGTATAATGACATTTAGCACAGTCGAAAAGTTACAGTCGAAAAGAAATTTTCAAGTGAACTTGACCTTTTTTGACTCAAGACTATTTTTAGAAATTGAATATGTTGTCGAAGAAACAATGTTTTCAACTGAAATTTTCACGATATACTAAGAGTGATTAAAAAAATAATCTATCGTCAGAATTTTACATCAGAGTTTTATGATTTGATACTGTTTGAAACTACGTACATATGTGTTGAGAATTCAATGAACCGGTTATAATTTAGTGTTAACAACCTATAAGCATGATCCATTTTAGGTTTTTATTAATTTCTTTGACAAGAAAACCCTCCAACTACTTATTCACGTTAAAGTTTAAACCATTTGCATGATGTACATCCAAATGCGCTATAAATACTCTGAAAAAATTACATGATCTTAGTTTATCAATGCGAATATGCTGCAATTTTACGGTATTTTTTTCAATATTAAGACTTGTCTCTATGGAAATTTTCAAGAAAATATTCTAAATTCAGTCTTTCTAGCATTCTTGAGAGAGACGGTAGCTTTCATTACAAGAATAGTATGATATTGCAATATTTATGTACCAATAAGTTAAGAGCATGAAGTATCTTCAGATTATTCATAGCTCTGTTGGATCTACATAATGCACATAATTTAAACTTTAAAGTAATCAAACAATTGAATGATGTTCCTTGTAAGATCTGTCTAGAAAACCAATTTAACATCAAACCACAGGTGTTCGATGAGATAATAAATTGCCATACAGCAATAATTAGAGCACTCCATAGTTCTCAGCAGACATATAATCGTTTTTATGATTTCTTCGAAGAGCTTTGATAAAAAAGTGCAGAACAAAATTTTTTCTGAAAGAAATTCTTAACACGACTAAATCTCATATAAAACCATGATCCAGTTATGACATTTTCTTTCCTGCATACATTTATTTAATACGTCTCAATCTCCCAGACATGTCATATTTCAGTTCAATTACTTAAGAATTAAAAAAAGAATTTTTCGTGTAATTAACTTTTTATGTCTGCGACATGTAGCAACCACTGACGAGCTGCAGCACACACTTGTCTCTTTATATCAGAGACCGAAATGGAACCGAACCAAACTCGAAGTACTGCTTCAAAAAGTGACGTTAAACTGAACCTAACCTAACTAATTTTTGAAAAGTAAATAACTGTAGACAAGTACATTAGAAAAAATAAATAACTTAGCTATAGTCTTTTTTTGTAAAAATTGTGATGTTGTATGACATTAGGGTGCGGGTGTGGGGTGGAGGTGTGGGTGCGAGTAGGGATGCACTTTCAAGCTCACCGTTAAGACCGGTAAACTAATGAAAAACCTACGATGACGACCTTTTTTTTCTATTATTCAGAAGCTTCGCTACTAAGGTAATCCAACAGTGGTACTGCATCAACCTTCACCGTAGGTTTTTCATATTCTTGAGGGTGGGTGTGGATGGTGTGAGTGTGGGTAGGTGTGGATGTGGGTGTCGAGTGTAGATGTAGATAAGAGTGTTCAAAAAAGAACACATCCACACCCACACCCACCCTGATAGTCAATATGTAAATAATAAAGCTATTTTTCACAGGTTTTTTCGAGGTCATTAAAGGATATTTTAAACAAGAACTGAAACATTACATTAAATTATGCACATATGATACATAGAATCGAGCAGTTGGAAGTGGCGGTTCGTAGGATCGCCGACGATCGACTGTGAGTTGTCTCTTACTCTTTACTTTAGAAAATGTCAACAGAAAATTGAAAGAACCTGTCTTTTTACAAAATGGTCGTCAATAACAATTTTCTATCGTTTTTAGTACACGCGTGTTTGTTCAGCAATACTTTTCAAAATAGAGTTTAATGAAAAGTGATAGATGATGAAAAGATTGAATTCAGTTGAGGGTCAAGCGAGTAGTAGCGACGAGCGTTACTTGTCCTTTAGATGAAACACTGATGCGAAATAAAAAGAAAATGTTTATAAATATGAAACGTAAAATAAAAATACAGTTCACTAATTAAATTCATCAGCAATTGTTGTGTATTCCTTATATTCTATTTTGTAGCCAAGTAGTTGACCAATGAGAGCACCTGTTTTAACTATTATTTTCGCAAGAGGTAATGGTAAAGATGCTGGATAGGTTTGAGCATTTTCGAGAAGTACAAATAATTGGAAAATAGAGGTGTGTTGATCACGAACGATACCAGCTAAATTTTCGAAGAATCCTTGCCGAATGCCACTGTACATTCTGAACGGTTCGAGACGAACACGTACAATAAGATCTTCTTTATTGTCACCCATCCAAAATGTGTGTAGTACAAGAGATGGCACAATAAGAGGTCGTGGACATGTGTGAATGTCACATGAATATACTTTATCACCCAGTTGATAGGCTAGTTGACCTTGTAGAAGAGTAAAAGATTCTGTTTGATTTAGATGCACATGTAGAGTCGGTGTGCAGGAGCGCTCCATTGGTGGCATTTGAAGATTACCACAGAGACCGTGCGCATAAATAATATTCTCAAATTCAAAATATGAATAATTTATTCGTTGTGATCCATTAAAAAATTGGTATGACTCAGTATTATTTGCGAGAGAAGTTGCAATGTGGGATAAACCTGCTGTACGAGTTCGAACAAGCTAAATGCATTGTAGAGAACAACAACACAATATAAGAAAAATTTTTTCTGACTTAATTAATCAGGCGAATATTCTTTCAGATTTAATACTTTCTCTAGCTTTTTTTATATTGAAAAGTAGGTTTTGTAAGATTCAAAGTTTCGTTCGGGAAGATCAGGGAGGAAGACTATATAAACTAGCACTATTAAGGTTATTTTCTGAAGCTATTTTATTCTACTCCTATTTTAGTAAACAGTCTAGCTTTACATTCATTCGTATCTTGAAGTTACTAGCTACAAAATTCAAGAAACTTCAAAAGCTTCCTTTATTTAGATTGTAATTGGCCAACAAAACTGAAAATTTTATCTTTTTGCCTACCATGGAACAGAGCAAAATGTCTAACCCATCTCTAATACACATCGATCAAATGAAAGCCTGAGATTAAAATTGAAAAAACCGACCTGAGATGTCCAATGACGACAGTATCCAAGCCATGTGGCCAAACTGCCAATCACCAACCATTTCAACCACCACCGCATGATATATTTGGCTTATACTCGACAAAAAAATGATATAAAACTTACCTGACTAGCGAAGAAATGAAAAGAAGAATATTTGAAGTCGTAAACAAGGCGAACGAAACGGACACGTGTGTCTATCCCGTACGATGGTAACAAATGGGACGAGAAGAACAGCAAAATATCATAATAGGACATAATGCTGCTCAAATAAATAAATGAATGACAGATGAACCTAGAATCAAGGAAAAGTGAAAAAAAATATTTTTGAGGGTGTGAGGGTGATTCAATTGAAAAACAGACTGATGTATCTATCTTGAAGAGCAGACAAATACAATCTGCTGTTCTCAACTCTTGCTTTTCAGCAATCGATTCGTTTATCGAAGTTAAATAATAAAGAAATGCAGTTTAATTTGCCAACGCGTTTCGTGTTATTTATTAAAATAAAAAACACTTATTAGGGCTGTGCATATTTTTTACATTTTCAAAAAAAAAGAAGTTCAAGTACACGAAGAAAATATAGTTTTTAAAAGAAGGATAAACATAAAAATAAATATAGATATATGGGCAATGAAAAATAAAAAAATTTTTTGTATATAAATATTATAGGAATCTTCGAATTGTTTGCCGTTGTTGAATGTTCCAAATAGATTAATATAAACTTGATCCAATTCGGAAATAAATCTTGTGCATGATCTTTAATAAAATATTTGTTTTGGATCAAGTTTAACTAATTTTCAAACATTCTGATATCCTTGTGATAGATCACTAAAACATCCAACTGTACGTTTAATTAATTTATCAGTTATAAATGAATATTGTAAATTTATAAAAAGAAAAATTTTTTTATAAATAATGATAAAAGTCGTTCTTCATCACCAATACCAAGATGTTTAAAAAAAGAAATTTGATAAATTTTATTTGATTGTCCATGATCGCCAATATATTATCGTCAAAATTTTTCGAAAAAGCTAATTCAAGCCATTCAGAATATGGTGTTGGACTAATTTTATCTGTTGTTGTTATTGTGTTTTTGGATTTCCAGACACTATTACGTATAATTCATATGGAAGAATTTGTACATAAAGGTGCGAATGGATGTATTCTATCAATAAGATATTGGGTTGGTAAGAATTCTTTTGCGTTTTTCTTCAAAAATTTTCTTTTTATTTTTTAGATGTAAGAATACAACTACAGTAAAACTTCTCTTAAGTGGGCACCCTTGGAACCCTTTCAAAGTGCCCATATTACAGAGGTGCATTTCCAGCAAAAAATGATTTTTGGGACTATTTCAAAATGCCCATATTACGGAGGTGCCCAGTTTAGGAGGTTTTGTAGTAGGTTTCAACAATGTATGCTTCATTACTATCTATGACTTGTCGCCAACACTCTAGTAGACAAAGGATCCCGCGTTCCTAAAACTCCTGGGACTTTTAGCCAAAAAAGTTGAGGTCCATTTTGAGGTCGTTCTTGTCGTCGAATGTTTTCTCGTGCAAATGGTTAGACAGAGAACGGTACAAGCGGTAGTCCGTAGGAGCCAAGTCTGGAGAATAAGGTAGATGTGGAACCGTAACCCATCCAAGCTTCAATAATTTTTTACGCGTGGACTTTGCAATGTGAGGTCTGGCGTTGTCATACAAAAGATAAATTCGATTCTGCTTCCTCTGGAGTTTTGCTGCAACTTGGTCTAATTGTTGACAATAGAGATCAGCAGTGATGGTGCAGCCAGTTGGAAGAAATTCTCAATAAATAATCCCTCTCACTCCCCACCAAACGCTCAGCATAATCTTGTTAGGGTGAAGGTCATTTTTGGGCGTTGCTACACCTGTTTGTCCAGCTCCCAGTCACTGTTGCTTGCGCGTGTGGTTAACATACAACACCCACTTTTTATCGCCAGTAATAAGATTGTGGAGCCATGGGTAGTTGCGATGGGATGTCATTAATTCCACACAAGCGTCACCGCTGTGTTGGAGCTGATGTGGTGACAACTCACGTGGTATCCAAACTTCGCATTTCCACGTTTTGCCTAATTCGTCCAGATGTATTTCCACTGTAGTATGAGAGCACCCAAGTCGCTCTGCTAAACATCGTGTAGCCAATCTAGGATCTTCTTCGATAAGCTGCTTTAAAACGTCCATATCCACCTCTAGTGGTCTTCCAGAATGAGGTAAATCGTCGAGTTCGAAGTTATCGTTCTTGAATCGATTGAACCAATGTTGCGCTGTACGAATGGAGAGTTTATTCTTGTCCGTCGTGCTGCATATGCTGCTTGTTGCTTCCGTTGCTTTGCGACCCAAACGGAATTTATGAAGCAGAAGCACTCCTAGCTCTCTACGAGATATCTTCATATCTAATTCAAGATCAACATCCATATCCATAGTTTTGTTGTTGCTCGAAAGATATTTGTACCCCCTGTATATACCCTTAGTATAGAAGCTTCTAGAACTTTCTTGACTGTTCTAGGAAAATTAAAGAAAAAACGCAAAAACTTTCTGGCCAACCCAATATTTCATCTGATCTTCATATTTCTGTGAATTTCATTGATAATTTATTAAGCTTAATATGTTATTATTTCATGTGTGATTATTATGGAAAAATAATTTGTTTTCTCAATGATTTCATTCAATGAAAGAGAATTTTGATGGAAAAGGAAATTTTTCATTTATCAATGCAGAAATTAGTGAGATTATCCAGCAAAAGAATAAAGTTCAATGAAATTAATATTTGAGTGAGACTGTATTGGTATTGTTACAGCCCTAGAGAAGATGAATAAATATTTATTTCAACAATAAAGAAAGCAATAGAAAAGAGAAGATCGTCTTCTTCATATAGAAAATCTAAATCAAGAAACAAAACTATGTGCTAATGATCGATTGAAATAATTTGCTGTTATTGCTAATAAAGTATTAATATCATTAGTTATATTGGCGGTATGATTGAAGCTGAAGGTGATCGACGAATTGGAATTGATAATAAGGTGTCATTAGTGATGAAAAATCGAATCTAATCGATTGCCTTGTGGAGAAAATTGTTCAATAGCATCAGTTAAACAAGATTGAAATAATGTTATTTCAAATGAACACATTTCAGGAGGAATTTCTAAAGAAAAAAGTTTTTTTTCTTCGACAGATTCGATTTGATAAACAAAATTTGAACAAGAATTTTCTCGGTTTGAGGATGCGAGATGAAGAGCACACCCTCATTTTCAAGATATGATTCAAGACGGTTAGTCAAGAAAAATCATAGTGGGTCGATTTGGCTTATTATGTGCTCCTGTTCTTCGTCGCCTTCTGGATTGAATCGCGTATATAATTTAAAAAACTGTGTAGTATTGTGAAAAATAAGGATTACATTTTATTTAGTAAAATTGTACTACTCACTCGAGATCATTGACTTCAATAACCACTTTCCCCGTTACTTTACGAGACATCATCCTATCATAGGCATCGAGCACATCTGTAAATTTGTACGTAGAGTCAATCACAGCTTTGAAGGCTTCTTCTTCAACTAACTGCGCCATATGAACCATTCGCGAGTGGACCACTTTGAGGGGCTCGAATATGTGCCTGCGAGGTATGCCTCCAAGGTATACAGGCATAGCCATCGCGCTCAACAATTGCAGGAGTCTCTTGGTGGCCGACCATACCGTGGAGCCTAAAAAAGAGAAGAAAACGGGTTAATCAATCAATAAAAAAAATAGGATGAGATTTATAATTAATGATGGCTTACCAAATTCGACCAGACCAATAGTACAGAACAAACCCGTGGGGGTCAAGTAAGCTGGCGAGTTGGAGTATAGTGCGTGATCAACGCCTGCAATATCCAGGATCACATCAAACGGACGGGAACTATAGTGCTCTCGAAGAAAATTCGGTAGAAAATGTGACGTGTAATCTATGACCTTTGAAAGGAATAAATGTATCTATTATTAGAAACAACATACCTCGTCTGCACCCAGATTTCGAATAATATCACTCTTTGCTGGAGAGCATGTTGCTACCACCAGACCCGTGGGCCCAACAATTGTGCGCGCTAGTTGAATTGCAATTACACCAACGGCTCCGGATCCACCATTGATGAACACCTTGTCTCCCTTCTTCAAGTTGGCCTTTTCAACTAAAAAACAATATGCTGTGTAGCCTAAAAAATCGAGAAGCATAAGAAAATGTATTATACGAAAAGACGTAATGATGATTGATACCTGCGACCGGGAAGCATGCGGCATCCTTGAGCGAGATATTATCAGGTACCTTGACTATATGATCGTGTTTGACGAGAGCATACTCACGCAGCACTCCTCGCCCGAGATCCCGAATTCCCGTAGGACCGATCCCAAACACTCGATCACCTTACAAGTAATAATCAAATAATGAAACGATGAAAAAAGTAAGATGTAATTGATCAATATTACCTGTGTTAAGCTCTTTTACATTTGCGCCTCGTAAATCACAGATGATTCCACTAAAGTCCACTTCGGGCACACAAGGCCTGCCCATGAGTGCGCCTACAGGATCAAAGACACCATAATGTGCTATGAATCGATACGCTATCGCCGGATTCAATGAGACATGACTGATCTTTACAAGCACTTCGTCGTCTGCGCACGTGGTGGGAATAGGTACCTCAACCATTGTTAACACATCTCGAGGATTTCCGGATTTAGTAAATTGCCATTGTTTCATCATCTGATTATGATCGGTAGTCGTCATATTCAGTGTTGAAGATGCAAGACAAAAATAAGGAAAAAATTATGCGCGTGTGGTCTTGTCGAAGAAATCAGACGTACTTAGTCCTAGAAAAAAACATCAAACGTACAAATATAACATAAGAAAAATCGAAATCGAATAAGCAAGCAAACAAAAATAAGAAGAACGAAGGGTAATAATATACTCAAAAATATTCCTGATATTTTAGTTTATACAGTGTTCATTCTCGATGTGAAAAAGGCAAGGATCTGAGGCTAGGGAAACATGATTCTGTTCTTCAAAGTATTTAGCTTTATGCTAATAGTTTGTAATGACTTTCTCATTTCAGTGCAAAAATTTTCGAATCAGCACATACTCAAAATGGTGACTAGCATTATGTATTTAAAAAACATTTTTTTTAAAGGGAAAGCTATTTCGATACATTTTTCTTGATTAAAATGTCTTTGACTTCAAATAAGAAATTCATAGAAACCCATAACTATGGCGAGGTCGCATACGTGTAAAGTTAACGTAGTAATAGTGGTAGGTATCAAAATGATACAAAAGGGAAACAAAGTTTACATTATGCCTCTAGCGACAAAAGAGCGAGGAAGAAAAAGAAAAGAAAAGGGAAAAATCATGTCTCATATACTTTTCACTTGCGTTTCATTTCAGACGACGGACGCCGACCTGTGCTCTTGACTATCGAGCAGTCTGCTGTTGATGTTCTTGACATCGCTTTTTAACGCATTTTTAACACCAAAGAAACACATTAGATAATTAATTGTGAGCTTCTCACTATGTTGGAATGTCAAATACTTTGACCCTCATAAAAAAACCGCTTACCGTAACTTGATGTGGTGATAAATAAATAGAGTGAAATAAAGTATGTCGAAGTTGAGTTTTATTTTGAAAAAAATTTAAAAAAAACGCAAAATGATGGTGTTGTAAGACAACGAGGAGAAACCAAAAACGAACGACAAAATCCAAAGGGAACGACAAGGTTAAGATCAAAGAGAGGACATTAAAGAAAAGAAAAAGAAACCAATAATAAATAGTGAAGTAAAGTTAGCGTCATCGAGTGACATCTGTTGACGTTAATATTGAGTCAAAAGAGGCACAATTACAGCATTGAATTTTCAAATAATTTACTCTCCTGGTTCATCTAAATAAAATGCTCTTCTTCTTAGAAAATTTGAAGAGTGCGCACTTTATTGCAAAATCCTATCAGAAACGGTGAACAGGATCAAACACAGTTTATAATGCAGAAACCAGGATTCTAAATTCAAAATGTAAAAATAGAAGATGTGGAAGAAATTCTGAGAATCCTGTTCGAACCTGTGTCAACATTTCTAATAGAATATTCTAGCAATGTGCATATTGCACACCTTGTTTTTTCGTGTAGAGTATGCTACAGGCTAAAAACTTTTTATTACAGAGTGACCACAGCAAAAATTTCAGAAAAGAAAGTACTTACTTCAATTGTACTTCGCGTGTATTCCAAAAATATTTTGCAGTAGATGAAGTCTCGCTTTTTTCCCCTTTAGGGGCCACTCACGGCTAATCACTTCAATGCGTATGTTTACTTGACTTTGGTAGACTTATTTCAAATCGATTTCCTTCAGTCAATTCCTGTTTGTTTCGGAGAATTAACGGCTTTCCAATTCAATGACTCTTGAAGAATTCGAAAACTACAGTCAATCGGCAAATGCCCGAGGGTACGGTACATTCTTAAAGACATTGAATACTGTCTTCAAGGGTTCAAATCACTTTTTGAGAAAGCACGTTCAATGACGTTTAATGTCAAGTGTTAAATGGATTATTTTAGATTTTTATTGCTTTTAGCGTCAATTCATTCACCAACAGATTGTGATGCATCGTTCTTTTTATTTAAATGAGCCTAATAAACCAACACGATC
>CAJNOP010004146.1:0-11074 GCA_905250075.1 Rotaria sp. Silwood1 | reverse complement strand
ATCAATGAAAGGCTAATGATACCGAGATTTGAACATAATACCGATGGGATACATGCCGAACAGTATGATTATTTCATTGTGGTGACACAATATAAAACTGTAAGGTGATTCTATCACAAAGGTTAAGACTTCAATTTTCAGTCACAATAGAAAGTCAAAATCAAGGTCAAGAGATAATAAATACACTAAACCAGAATCATTCAATAGTTCGGTGTGAAGAAAATAGTAAGATATATCGTTCGTTTCACTGTAGTTGAATTTGCCTTCTATAAAGTGTTTCTTATAGAAGCTAGGAGAAAATTGACGGTTGTTCACTCGGACACCTTCTGACTATGAAAACTCTCACGAGAGTTTTGAATAAAAAGAAGCAAAAGCCTTAATACAATAAATTAACTTCTTGTGGGAATATAATCATCATTGTAAACTGATTGACTTAATTGTTTTAGTCTTCAAAAAATCTTTGGAAATGTGAATACTTTAAAAAATATATATGCCATAAACTATCATGATGTGGATATGGATAAAGAGAAAAGCCACATGCGCACTTTTCTGGAGCAATTGTCTTAGACTCAGTAGCTAGTAATGCACTCTAGCATTAAAATGAATGTCTAAAAGCTTCACTCAAGAAATTATCAAAGAAAAAATTACTATCAAGATCATATTCTATTACGTTCCACTAAGGTTATGTAAACAAAGATTGAAAGAGATCCATCTTATTCACTTTTAAGAGCACAGCCTTTCTAGATGCAAAAAAATCTTTTTTTTTTCAATTTTTATTTCTAAAAATAATTTGAAGTGTTACTATCATCTGTCACAAAAAAATTAGAACTGCATCAATCTGTATAAATTCTAACAAAGCTTAGTTTTCAGAACTTTATCTTAAAAAAGCTTCTGTTTTTCTACTAACCAATCTTGTGCACTTATCTTGAGGGAGTGAGTGAAGGCTTGCATCACTCAAACCAATACTTTTAACGATCTAAAAGATACTAATAAAACCAACGAGCAAAGTTCTGAATAGAAAATAATTTATGTTTGAGAAAGAAGAAAAGTCAGAGCCTGTTTTCATCAACTTTTTCAATTAAAGATTATACTCACAAATGAGAAGTTCTAGTTAATTCTATGAATATTTTGTTAGAAATACCTCTTTATGCCCATATTTATCTTGTGATAAAAGATAAGTTATAATGTTTCAAAATGAGAGAACAATAAAACATATATATGACAAACAGAAACAAAATTATACATTATTTTGGTTTTCTCAAATCAGTTTTTGAAGAAAAAAAAAAGGAATCTCTTCTCGCTTTGCTCTTACATGGTATAACCCATAGGACTCATCACTTTTAAAATGCGTACTGCGATTAAAACGTGATGTGTACATGCGATTTTTGTTCAATATATTACTCCTACGAAACTTGGTAACCTTCAGAAAATTAGTATCATTGAAAAAACAGATGTTTTTCAATAGTACTCTATTTTTTTGCTTCTCCTGAATTCAAGGAACAATATTTTTTTTAAGAACTAAATATGTATCGTAACTTGACCCTTGAGACTTCCATATCTATGAGGAAAAAAGCAATAGTTCACGTCAAATCTAGAGCAATCTCTGGTATACTCATCTAAATTTATCTACTCTGAATAATGTTATAGTCCACACGGCCGAATCATCTCATGATGTTCTTTTCAGACATTCGCTTGCACATCTCTATCGAAGGTAGATTAGATCTATGTACAGATGTAGCTATTCAACTTATTTTACAACCAACAAGCTCAATTTAGTGCCTATTGTTATTCGTCGAAATGATTGCTCAAAAGTGGATGAAAAGGATGATACTTTTGTATCAAATACCATCACAGTATCCGATTGTGCTTAGAGATGAAGAGGAGTACATTTTCCTAGACAATTCAAAAAAGGATAATTTTGTAGAAAAACGCTGGTGAAAAAAAAAGCCAACAGGTTTTATTCAAAAATCAAAATTTTATTTAGCTCGGAGCTAACCCCCATTACTCTTCCTTCCTCATCGGAAACGATAAATATCACGACAACTATCTCGAACATTTGGTTTTGAGAAATCAATGGAATGTCTTCTTCATCAACTGATCCTTCAAACGCTAAGCAAATTTTGAATGATCTAAGGGATATGAAGAAAACAATAGATCAAAAGGAAGAGTTTTCTTTATCGAAATGTATTTTATTCTTTTTCTTTCAGTTAATAGAACTAATCACTAGTTAAAAGATTCCAAACTTGTCAAATCTGAAAGAATTCAGAAAAAAAATACCAATTTGCTAATTTTCAGTGAGTCTCAACAGTACAGAAATTCATTAGTTTTTACATATGTATTTTTTAATATAAATGACTGTAGCATGACAAGAAACAAATATGCATTATGAGAAATTTACGCACAACAAAACAGTGCTTTATTCAGGCTTTCTCCTCTGGAGAGCCAATGGAATCTTTACAGAGACGGTGTTCTCATGATCCCCGCGTTGAATAAACATCTGCAATAAAACATTGAAGGAGAATAATAATTCTATTTGATGAATGAATGTCAATATATTTTTCATGTACATGTTTTAGTGATGGTAATAAAACATCGATAATTTGATATAACACATATACATTGTCACACCCATATCATAAAAACAGATTTTTTTCTCAGTAGCTGATTAACTATGTATTGACATTTGGTTATCTTCTCATAGCAATTTCTCGTTATATTTATTATTACTATTGGTGTCTAGTTAAGTGTTTAGAAGTAGGAAGTCATCTATTTATTTTAACATCAATCATAAAATAGTGATTTCCAGAATGATGGAACTGACTAGAATATTTACTAGACAGGCGATGGACAGATTTTTAACAAGAAATATTATTTAGAAAAAAAAGTCCAGTAAAAATTTATTGATCTGTCTCATAGATGTCAAATAGTGAAGAGTTTCAAAATCATGATACATTTCTCTGTCAGAAAATAAAACGCTGTGACTAAATCGAAGGTCGTATACAACTAGTATGCGTAAAAAATTCAATACTAATATCTTTTTCAACCTTATCTTTTTTTTTGTATGAAAGAACAATAATAATATATTTTACATGAGCAGACGAACAGAAATCTTTAGCGCATGTATTCTACATGTATTGAATAATTTTATGGATTTATTGAATGAGAGTAGAGACAAACTTTCTTATATAGGTTAGTTTTTATCTGAGCAACAGCATTGAATTAGTTTATTTCTTTGATCAATTCACATATAAGAATTTGTATGGCGTCTCTCTAATGATGTACTATATAAAACAACAAGATAAATCTGACAAATAAACAAAATATTTACTATATTATTAACTATGTTCTTTTTTTTTAGACGATAAAAATCAATGTAAATCAATTCAAAATAAAAACTATGTAAACACTGCTCGAAGTGGAGTTACACGTATAACGTGCATCGCTTTTTCTTATCAATATTTTTCTTTTCTTCTTTGTTTTTTCGCATGGTGATATATTATCTTTCTATTTTGCTGGTTTCTCTATTGTACATATGTTTTCTTTTGCTTATGAACATACGACGTGTCTTTCTTATTGTTTTCCTATTTTCTTTTTTTCGACTATTTACTAGTATATATGTGCCAGTGAGTGAAGTTAATTATTAAAGAAAGAAAAATTACTACTTTACATACATATGCAGTCTGCTACTTATCTAGTTTGGTATGCTCTGTTTTTTTTGAAAAAATAGTAATTTATGTGCATACCATAATCATTGACGACGTTGCTAACTATGTACACCTGATTTTTTTTCTTTGGTAATTAAACTTCGACAAGTCTTCTTTTATACATCTGCTTGGAGCTATATAAATTAATATTTATATATATTCTCTCGTTACATCGGTTAATATATGTATGGGATGTGCTTTTCTGTTTGTGTGTTTGTATAGATTTGATTTTGTGATATTGATAATAATGGTGAATGATTTCTATTTTAGTTGATTGATAGAATCTGTTGCGTATTGTATACTAATGATAGATTGGATATGAAATAAATGAAACAATGCAGAAGAGTAGACTAAAACAACTTATCATATTATAATAACATAAAAACAACTCAATTGTTTGGCATTTTTTTAAAATTAATTATTAGTATTCATTTGTCCTATGCAGATTTATTAAATTATTTGCATTATACAAATACAAATGCTAGAAGCACACAGTTCTTGTTAGTTTTGTTGCTATTGTCAATTTGTCTAGACTGTCTTTAGAGAATTTAAGAGTACATTACCCCGACACCGTCAAAGATATCAGTTTTTGTCAAAAAAATTGGTTTTCAGATTTTTATGTAGTTGGATAGCCCACTTGGTCTACGTTTGGAAACACTATGAATAGTCTGAAATCAGATGCTTTTTCACGATTTTACACAAGATCTTCTAATAAGGTTAGAATCAGGAAAAACAAATTCTTTGAAAGTGTCAGTTATTATTCTCTTTTTAACTTTTGATAGATTTTCCTATCATAGGAACTTTATCAAATATGTGTGAAATAACAGATGCTGCAAGCTTCGAACAGGTGGACTCGTGTCTTGTATTTCTTTTCTTGCAAGTATTCATTGAATAATGTAATTATTTTGACAGTACTATGTCACAAGAGGCGCTTTCTGACACAACTATGCGTTCTCTTTTCTTTCATCGGCTTCATTCTTTCACGTCTACATTTATTCTTTTCTTCTTCTCATCTTATATCTATTTAACCAGGTGATATTGTTGGTGTGGATGCGAATAGCTAGAGCTGGTCGTGGACATGTGATATGAATACTCACACCCACAACTCATAGACTTTTTGTCTCTTCTAAACTGAGATCTTCAGATGCTGTGCAAGTAATGCGCAAGACTTCATTTGATCCATCATATACTGTAAAAAAAGATTTATCAGTTTGCAATACGATATAAACCCTATTTCAGAATAAAAAACGTTTTTTCAATGTAATCGATGACACATGGTAGACTAAGACCGATGTGTTTCCTTTACCGTTTTACTAAACAGAAACATTCACTTTCAATTGCAAACTTTATTTGGCATTTTTCTCAAAACGAGTTGTTTCAATTATTTCTTACGTGCATGTTTCAGAGTTCTCAGTCATATTACATGTTAGGAAGTTCAGAAAGATTTTTAACTGAAGAACAAAATGTAACTATCAACCTAGCAGTACCAGACCTGTTATTTTAGACTTCGGAGGAAAGTTCCCCAAGTGATCAATCGCTTTTTGTAGAAACATACATGATTTTATGCAGTTCACCGCGCTGTTTCCGAATATCAGGGTCTTAGGGATCCTTAGGCCTTTCTAGGTTCCGTGTCATTACTCTGGATCCATTTTTGAAAAGGGTGTTTCTCATCCAATTTAATATTTTAATCAGTCTACCATGTATCACTAAACAAAATATCTTCAGGAATACTTTTTTGATAGACACCTCAATCTTAAGTTTCAAATGCTAAGCTATAAAGCAGAGAAGTAATTCGTATATTGACTATATAGAAACAATCATCTGACATTTCTTTTCTTTTCTTCATCATATATTCAAAAATCGATCATAACTGTGTGATATGTAACAAAGTATATAACAATAAGAGAAATAGAAAACACGTATGCTATTTTCTCAAAACATAAAACATTGACACTGTGAAAACATATGCCTAACACAAGTGACTAATTGAGCGAGATTATGTAATGCGATACATAAGATAAAATTATTTCTTTATCCTTTCATTTTATGAAAAATATCAAGTCCATAAGGACACTTGCATATTTAGTCTTTTCTTCGTACAGCCCATTTCAGTATTTGAAACTTAAGATTGAAGTGTCTATCAAAAAAGTATTCCTGGGGATATTTTGTTTAGTGATACATGGCAGACTGATTAAAATATTAAATTGGATGAGAAACACCCTTTTCAAAAATGGATCCAGAGTAATGACACGGAATCTAGGAATACTTAAGGGCGACTAAGACCCTGATATTCGGAATCAGCGCAGTGAATTGCATAAAATCATGTATGTTTCTACGAACAATCGATTGGTCACTTGGGAGACTTTCCTTGTTAGTTTGTTTTTAAGAACACTTTTACAAAGAGAATGAACTGAATGAATCAGTTAAGTATGAATATGATGTGGAAATAATGGAACATCATCCTACATAGGCAGCTAGTTATTTTCTCGATCAGTAATAAAAACATTGTTATATTTTCGAATGTCATTAGTAGTGAACGTCATTTTGTTGTTTATGAGGATTTTCTACTAACTAAAATACAATGTATCTATGTTTCAAAAGTCATGGTCACTTAATAAATGCATAGAACCTCATTACTAATCAAACTTAATCGAAATCTATTGGTTTATTTAAAAGAGGAAACTATTAGGTTTTTCTTCTTCAAGACCAAGCTATATCAACGCTGTAGAAAAGGTAGCATTTATGAATAGAATACAAAAATGAGGCTTTTTTTCAATGTCGAAAGTAATATGCTACATTTCTCTTCGATATTTCGTCGAATTTAGATCGTTATTAGAGACTTCAGAGCATTCGAGTCTGTCTTTATGAGTTTCGAAACACTCATTCTGATATAGTCTTGAGAAAAGAAAGAGTCAATTCTACTAAAAAGATGACTTATGAAACAATCTAACGTACTCGTTTTTTTGTTTACAATATTTTTCAAAGATTTTTAATCAATCTGCTTTCAAGAAATGCATCAGTTATTCGATCGTTGTGCAACATGTCGAAATATGATTGTAAGCCAATAATGAAAGATCTAAAGACCGTAATAACAATTGAAATTCGACTAAATATCGAAGAAAAATGCAGCATATTACTTGCGATATTGACAAAAACCTAAGTTTTGTATTCTATCCACGAATGCTACCTTTTCTACAGCATTGATGAACTTGGTGTTTAAGAATAAAAACTTACTATTCTCCACTTTCAAATAAAGAAAACAGGTTTGGATTAAGCTTGATTAGTAGCGGATTTATATGCATCTATTAAGAGATCATGACTTTTGAGACACACGGTATTTAAAAAATAAAACCGTTGCCATAGATTAGATTTTTGTTTGTTGTTGATGCAATGTGTGTTTTTATCTCTATGTTTGACATATTTATTTACTAAATTGTTATGTAATAATAAAAAGAAGCAATATATTTGAATGGGTAGGCTCTTTCTAGAAAGTTTTCATTTATACCGAATGTTCAACAAGAATAGGATGTCAACATTGAAATTTTGACCTACGCGTTCTTCAATGACGGACTATAAACGATAATGACAAGTATACATTAGTCTTCTATGACTACTCCTAAAAGTTTTCGTCTCGTTAGCCACATGTCTGTCTGTATTTATCACCAAATGAATAGTATGATTCATATCATTAGTCAAAAATTCGTTTCAACTCATTTTTACTACTTCGTGTTTCCTGCACTAACCAATCCAATATTCAATAAATTTAGTCGTTTTTTTAGCTCTGAAATATTCATATCAGATTATTCGAGATATCAATGAATTCATTTTTTCAATATTATTGATACATCAATTAATACAAAATGTTGTGCTTATAAATGTATCTTTCAAACATCAATAACAATCTTTATTGCTTTTTATATAATTTACTATTTTAGTATATATATATATATATCTGAATATTTTTTTTCAGTGAGATTCAATGTAAGATATCACTTGATAATATCTTCTTATAAATGCTCTGAATATTGTGTTCATGAGCACTGAAAAACCTTTAGAAATTTGGAATCACGAATATACATATCTCATCTATTCATCGTGACCGTATATAAAGTTCTAGTACATTATATCTGTAAAGCATATAATGTTAATCTAACTAATGGAGTGTCGTTCCATTTATTTTAGTGTTTACAAAGCTGTTTAGTCTCAGTATACTTGGATGATCAATTCAGTGATTTCGTATCTTTAAATTGTTGATCATTTATGAAGATACAAATAAATTTGAGAGACTAGTTTCAAATCGTAATTTGAAATAATGTATTTTTTGTCGTGGTTTAATTTTAATGTTTCGAAAGATAAAAACAATCATATTGAATGAATACGACATTTTAGTACTTCTAGATCGAATATAATGATGTACCCAATATTTCACTATCTTAAGATAATATTTTTATACGCAGAACGAAAAACTATGATTGCATCTCGCTGTAAATATATATACACTCTTACCTATTGATATACATTGTTTTATCAACAGATAACCTTAAAGATATAATAGATCAGTAAAAAACAGACAAAGTTCAACAATCTAAAGGTAAAATTTTCTTTTTTCACCATTCGTTGAGAATTGTTGAAAGGCGTTTATATGCATATTACGTGTTTACAAGGGTATTTTTGTTTCATTTATTTTTCTTTTTTCTAGCTTTGATGTAATGTCTTTTTCTTTCTTCATAGGTATCCTCCATTCATCAATGACATGTACATATTTCGTTTTGAATGCACAGCGAACTAATCTTTTAGGTTTTAGAGCAGAAATAAGTGTCTGCTCATATGCTCAAACTCTCGTTCCGAACACTTATTGCCAGTCGATGGAAGTTTGAGAAAAAACATTTGTTTGGGCAAATTTTTTTCGGAATTTAACCTCTCGAAACATTTGCTCAAAATTATTGAAGCTATAGAAATTCTGAAATATTTTCTCACTCGAGAAAATTATTGCTTTTTATGACAGACTCTGCCCTTCGGTGTTAGACACACATAGAATGTACTCAAATAGACATCTGATACTGAAGTATTCGCTGATAAAACGACAGTTGGCGAATAGAATCCACTAGTAAATAAAAAGTAATAATCAATGAGCCATAGATATTTATTGAATTGGCGTCTTGTTCTTCCTTTTCGCTAGGTTTATTTAAATGAATAGGATGATGACTCGTTTTTCTTTTTTCTTTCTTTCTATTATCAGTTACTCTCTCAGTCAACTCATTTATCGAGGTAGAAAATGTACGCAAAAAATCCTCTAATAGGTACGGGTATAAAATATACAATTCTATTCTCTTTTCTCTTTTTCAGAGTAACAACCAGAAGGGCTATTTATTATTTTTGTTTATTCATGGTAACGTTTATATCTCTACACTCTACATTGTGGTATATATAGAAAATAAAAAATTGTTTCTTTAAGTTATATCAAATATCTCGTAAAACAATAGCAACAAACACTAATAACAGTGTCGATGCTTGGTTTTTATCAAGTGGTCCTGAGGTAATCCAATACTTACACAATTCGGCACACTATTCGATAAATACTCATACTAATAATATTAATTATAATGATAATTCACTAATTGGTTATCAGAAAACCTCTGCACATACAGATGATTTATTTTATGTAAAAGATACACCTATGAACAATAATTATAATCAATATCAACAGCGTATGTGTTCTTGTTCAGAAAATAGTTCGACAGTATTTGCTACTGATACATTATCAGGATTTAATTTCAGTCATGGTGCTAGTTTGTCCGATCTCGTTGAACACTGTAGTACGTTTAGTTCAAATACATCATCCTCCGGTATATGCAGTACATTTTCTGACCTTAGACATGAAGAAAATACATCAATGTCATCCGAAGAGCTTGATTTTAATCTTGGCTTTAACCAGATTAGTAATAATGATGGTATTGAAGCAACTAATCTTGATGAAATAGATAAATATGAACAAAATGAAGAAGACAATCAACGAACCTCAAATAAGAGCAATGACAGTTAGTAAAATAAAATGAAATGAAATGAAATTTGGTATTGTTTTTCTTCTTAGATACAGCAACATTACTCGATTTTGGTGAATCTAATTTAGATGCACATATGAATGAATTAGAAGGATTTCTTCGTAAATCTCTTAGTTCAACAACTCTTAATGGTCATGTTGAAATTAATAATGATGATACAATAATACATAACCAAATAAAGCAACAACAAGAACAGCGTGCATCATTATTAGATGAGTCAACATATGCAGTATGCTCACCAGATTGTTTCTCAGTGTATACTAAAAATGATGATCATGAAAACGATACAACGCGAAATAATATTGGTACACGTTCCAATTCACTGGGTATTGTTTTATTAGATAGAAAACCAGCTTTATTGGATAAACCACCAAAAAAAGTCGTTCGTTTCGCCGATATGTTGGTATGTTTTGTGTATCTTATAAGTAGATAACAATGACGTCCCATACATAGGATACGAAAAAAATTGTATAAAGACCATGTAAATGAAATTAGAGTGGTACAAGATCAGGAATAATTATGGTTAGTGCAGAATAGAGTACAGTCGCAGTACTCGGGAGGGTAAGAGAAATATATACTAGCGCTTACAAGACAACCATAATCTTACCCTACCCTGGAACGTAGAGTTAGCTAAGATAAGAAAAAATGTGGGCTAAAATACACTTATAGGTTCTATAGCGCAAGGTAGATTCAAGACATGGTAGTCTCATAATAGAGCCGGAGCAGGGTGAAGAAAAATTCCATAAAATAGAGTAAGCGTATGAAGCAAAGCTTATACTGCATATCTCTGAATGAACTCAAATGGAGAGAGACGTCCTCACATCTTTTTTTGTTAGTTATGGAAAAAAATTGTTGTCCTTGAAAACAGCTTATCTTATCAAAGACTAGAATTTTGAATAAGATTTCTATACTTTAGACTTATGTTTTGTAAAATATTTGCTTGCCAATATGATTAATCGTTAAGTAATCTTGACCTATTTTGGTTTTCTATGAGTTATTACTTCGTAATAATGAAAGTAAAGTTTCGAAAGTGAAACTATAGAGATATCATCAACAAAAGTAAAGTCAGTCCATTTTCATTAATTTTTTCAGATAGAGAATGACACATTTCAACAGTAGCTTTATTGAATATAAACATTGAAATATTATTCCTTTTTCTGATGCAGACATATACAGAATAGTCTAACTTGTAATTTGAGTGTATTCCAACGAAAATGTTCGGTACATATAAACATATATTCTAGAAAATTTTTTTATTCTCTTTTCTTTTTATAACATCAAAACTTAGTATAGGAGCATCAAGTGTTC
>CAJNOP010004145.1:0-11074 GCA_905250075.1 Rotaria sp. Silwood1 | reverse complement strand
ATCACTTTTGGATATTTATTCCACACAATTAACACTATTTGATGTTGTCTCATCAGTTGCATTATGATCAATTGATCCATTTGTTATTGCTTTTCGAGCATTAGTAAATAGAAATGTTCGTTGTTTTTATTTATAAAATTTTCCTGTAGTTCAAAATTTCTTTTAGAATGTCAATTATCAATCTACAAATCGATAATTAATCAATATAAATATAATACTTCGATATCTTGTACAAAATTTAACTGAAGATGCTATATTAACACGATAGAATGATGGTTTATTATCAGTTAATGGAACATGAGATGAAACTTATTGTGCGTAAGTATTCGAAATGATTTTATTTATAATTTAAAAACTATTATTCTCGTTTTTGTTTTCAGAACTCTTCTTCATGTTTTACATGACATAATATTATGAATTTTAACTAATACTCGACAATTATGTGGTCAAATCAATATGACATTAGTTTCTCTTGCATCCGATTATCTTTATGTACATATCACCCATTAATTTGAAGATAAAACTTTCCTGCAATTCATTAATTATTAATGAGCTAGCGAAATACGTTTGACTTTAAAATTCCTATGCTTATATAAGTTCTATGATTTTATTTTAGTTAAACAATTTCGAACAATTGTAAATGATTTTCATCAATTATGAATTTATGATGAAACTGTACATCGTCTTGATACATTTTCATATTTAACTATTTTAAATGAATGTTTTAAATTATTATGATCATCATTTTATATCTCATTATTATTACAATGGATACATATTCTGAATATGCTTGATTATACACAAGAAGCATGCTGGTCACCGACATTAACACCATCATCATCAAGAATACATTTATCTAATAAGTGGTCAATTACAATCTTATTGTGATTTAATATATCATCATAAATTATATGTTGAACTTTTTACATCAATAACAACACATTATCAATTATTATTATTATTTTTTATTTTATCTTATACATCATACATCAGTTGCAAGTCATTTATTTTTTTGTGAAAGAATACATTTATATGAAAGTGGTCTTCTATTAGTTTTATTAGTTGAACAATTCCTTCCATTACCATTAAATAAACAATTATGACCTAAATATATACCATAAATTTTAGAAATATTATCAGTAACAACATCAATTGATATTATTAAAGAAGATTTTAATAATCTGAATTATCCTATAGGTATAACAAGAAAAATTTATGAACAAATGCTTAAAAATGTAACTTATAAAAAATGATTACCATTTATGATGTCACCGGTATATTTTAGTTTAATTTATCGAAATAAATAAATATATATATGTATAATAAAAATTTTAATCCAATTAAAAGAAATTTTTTTGTTTTTACTTTGACATTGTTTATGTGCTAGTAATAGATGAGACTTTTGAATAATTCAAAATTTCGAAAAATATTTTGAAATAGAAAATATGCAGAATTTCAGGTAATACAAATCGTAAAAGAAAGCATTTAAGCTACATTAGTACAATGACCGAATAATTCCTCTCGAATCTTATTGATCAAATTCTCAGTCGTGCTATTTGTACTATTACAATTAAAGAAAACGACGTCTTTCTAATATTATATTTCGAAATAAATTGCATTCGAGAATTTCGATAAACTTTCTATAAGTTTGAACTCGTGAACTCCGAAAACGTATTTGATTTTTTTCACAGCATTAAATTTTTAGGATGATTCTTATAGTAAATGAAAATTGATTTGAGAAAATAAGAAACAATATAAATCTGTTCTTTGTTTGTTTTCCTAGAATTTTGTATAGTTATATCAAATGAAACAAATTAAAATGACATTGAAACAACACCTAATACAATTTATGAAAAAAGTCTTTTATCATGCTTCTAATAATCAACCATATACAATTGTATTCATAGATTCTCTATTAATATATTTTGATAAAATACAAAATCATGTTGAATTAATATGTCAATTTTCAACAGGTGATATACATGATTTATTACGTTTTATAATATTTATATCAGAAATAATTTATATAAATATATTTCAAAAAGAAAACATCATTTCTTAGTTGTGAAACAGATCAAATAATATCATGTTGTACATTATCGAAAATACTATTATCAATATTTGAATATCTTTATCAACGACATGGTTTAACTATATCAAATATATTATAATCATATTTTAATTTAATTGAACCAGATAAAAGATCATCTTTATTATTTAACAAAAAGAAAAATTAAATATACACGTATATATCATATATTTATTGACATGATTTACATTGTATAGCTATATTATTATTTTGTTTACCAATATTTATATAAAGACAATTTTGGAGTTGGTTGATTATTAAGAATATAATTTCAAGAAATATAGGCTTCATTTTTAGCTTCAATTAATTCACCACAAATCAATCTAATGATGAAAATAAACAAACAACAAATAATTTTAAAAAAAGAAAGAAGAAACTTTAGAAACAAATGCAACACAATGGTAACAAGATTGAAAAATAAACTAGATTTTATCTGTTTTATTTTTTTATCGATGGTCAATATATGCAAACACGTTCAACATTAGATACAAGTTCAAATAATTTATTTACAAATATTGAACGATTAGGTACACGTGATTTATTATTCTATGGACAACTTTCATATGATACTATATTAACATCAATCCAAAGTAATAATACATTACCATTATCAGTTAATGTAAGTCTCATATATGTTTTAATAATCGACAAATAGAACTCTAAGTTAAAAGAAAGATAAATTCATTGCTAAATTATTAATTTCATCAAAGAGAAAATCTAGTGTTTCTCTGACTTTGATTTGATATATAATACATGCAAACTATCTTATTTCATAGAGATAAAAGCTTATATCAATAATTTCAAATATATTCTATCAATCAGAAAGTTCGAGTATGAATATTTTCTTTGCTAGCATCTACCTTTAAAAATATATAATTTAGAGTTTATTTGATCGCTTATTTTTTCATCATGGTCTTGATTTAACATTATCATTACAAATTCTAATTGAAATTTATGTAATATAAATTAATAGGTTCAATTATATATCTATCTGATTTATTTGTACATGGTTTGATGAAGATGATTTAATAATATCCTTAATAAGTTATAATTTATGTAAATCTAGTATATTAATTGAACAAAGAACAAAAGAATATAATGAATTATATATATGAATTTAATTGAACGTAATCATAAATTAATAACTAAAACTCATACATATACATCATGTTTATTTTTACTTGAAAGTCATGAAGTTGATTTAAATTCATATGATATTTGATTATCATTAATTAATGATGATAATTTAACACAAAAAATTATATCAATTAGTCTTGCAAAACTTTTAATAGTTGGTCAATATCCTAAAAATGATATATGGTGTTAATACGTATTTATACATTATTACAATGACCAAATAAAAATACAAATTCATTAAATAATGAACATGTTAATAAAGAACAAACAATAATTGCTAGTTCATCAATAATATCATCATCAGATAATATTCTTATTGAACTTGTTGAAGAATTATATACACGTACAAAGCAATCATCAACATTACCATATGAAGCTTTACTTTTATTACGTCCTTTATCATTATTACTTGCACACATTAGTTTTTTTTTTCGGGCTTTAATTAATGCACGTTATTCAGCTAAAGTTAATGAATGGACTTTATTATCAATGACAAATATTGCACAAAGAAAATCACTATGTATGGCTATATGGGAGTTAACTTGTCTTATGTTAAGTGCATGTCTATCACAGGGTGTGGCTGTGGATGAAGACAAGACCTATAATGATATCCACACTCACACCATCTTATGAGTAAAATTCTGCCTATGGTTAAATATTCTTCCTAGTTTTATTTATAAAAATTATTCAGACCTACACATACAATTAAAATTTATTTGGAAAAGATAAATAGTAAAATATTAATGAAAAACAAAAACTCTTTATTGCAATCCGAAGGAATGACGATCAATACAAAATCAATAAATTTCGTCATGAAATGTCAAAATGAATTTTCATAGATAGTGTAGTATATCTTTTACTTTTTTTAGGTTTTTATTGATGTTATCACGTTTCCGTGCTTGTTTTGAAGAATCAGACAATCGTTTATTTCTTATTGCTGATCGAAAATAGTATCTGCAGGTATATTAAAGGAAAACCTGCAAATATCAATTATATCAATAAAAAAAACAAAATCTATTTTATTTATTTTAGTTAACGAATATTGAACAATGACGTCAATTTGAACAAGCATTCACACATAAATCGAATCCAGAAAAATTATATGCTGATTTACTTGAACACATTCAAAATACGGTGTGGATGTAGATGTTGTTTGGATATGTTGATGAATCATATACTTGCTCTCTTTGTGATCCATACCCACATCCTCAATAAAGACTAAAAGTATCAATTCATAAAATGGAAACTTAGCAACAAGAATTAATTTATCTACTTTTTTTCTTTTTACTAGAATCTGTCTCTATTATAACAATCATATCTAAATTTTCTAAATCAATCAGAATAGATTGTCATTTATTTTGTGCTCTAATTTCTGTTTGGCTTATTGATCTATATTTCATATCATATGTTTTATTATGATTTCAATCATTGATTTAACTAGTAAATAAGTCGATTACATGTATCCATTAAACATATTTTAGCCATTGAAGTTTTAACGAAGACTTTTTCTAAACCATGTCGTTAGAGTTTAAGAAAAAGTTGCACAAATCTGGATTAAAACTTGCATTTATAACCAGTACTTTTAATAATATCAAGAAGAATGTGAGTATAGATGTTGATATTCTGTTTAACCACATCTACAATCTTTGAATCGTTTTGGTTTAGTAGATTATATGTAAAAGCAGCTACCATACTTCATCCTATTGAACTGTTTTCTGAAAATCCATTGAAAATGATAAATTCAAAAAGTCTCGCACTACACCATTGTTTCTTTTTATTCAAATAATAATTCTTTTTTCTTGATTTATTATTCGTATTTTTTATTATTTTATTATCAATACAAAAAAATTTCATAATAAAGAAAAAAATTGAATATTTTAATGTAAAAAGCAATTCAGCATTGACAGTATTTAACGATAACTATCAGAAAAGGAATCAAATCAACTTCCACAGGTTCGAGTTCAGTTCGATGCCTGACAAGCGCGGTATTATCCTGTAAAATTATTTTAGATTATAAATTTCTGAGAATTTTTTTAATGAAAAGCATTAGATTTTATTTGAAATTTATTTAACTTTTTTAAAATTTATTTCTGGATTATTGGTAAATGTTTACAAAATGTAAATTGATCGCTTTGCAAAATATTCCATCGAACATCGTTTGATAATCACATATAACATCACAACTTTACAAAAATGATTATATCTTAGCTAATCATTTTTTTTTCATATGCTTATCTATATTTATTCATTTTTTCAAAATTACTAATATCTGTTTATGGAAGAAGTCGTTGTTTCAATGAATAGTATGATGTTGAATCCTGTTCTATTTTCGTTACTGAGAATAGGAGAGACGATTAGCTTCAAAACTTTTTTTCTCACAATCTACTTTCGTGATTTAAATTTTGTGTTCTAACTTATTTAACTTTATTTCAAATATTTTTTTTGTTGTTGACACACTAAACTTTGCATAATGTGACGATACAAAATAAAAAATTGTTTTCTCATAAAATTTAATTTAAACAGAAATATATGCAATAAGGTGTGAATTTTCGGTTCATCTACAAAGCCATACATTCTATTGTCTAGGAATTCGTTGTATTCTTCACTTTTTCTTCTGAAGAAGTGTTTCTTTTTTTTTGATTTTGGTACAATTATCAATTTAGTTTGCGTTTTGTTTCAACAAGCAAGTCGTTGCAAATATTCTAGACTAAGAAAATATTTTTCCACAGTTACAGTTTATTGTCTGTCTCTTCTGAATAGATCAATCAATCTTATTCACATTTTTCTAGCTAATAATTGTCATTGATATCTACTTTTAAGAATCATCAGGATCATAAACTCAATCATTCGATTTTATTGTAATATAAGATTACCTGATTTTCTCCAACATGACATTTCTTGAACTATTGCAAAGACATTCTTTCTCAGGCATTCGCTATCGACGAAATTCAAAAACTCTGAGATATTATCAGTTAAGTCTTCTAATCTTAAATAAATATATTTCTCTTGAATAATTGAAAATTCAGATAAAATTGGAATTGACTTGTATCACAAATATTCACTCTATTCGTTAATTAACCTTAAGAAACTCTTACATTTTTTGCCAAAAAAAAGCAATCTTTGTGTTTGGATATTTGGAATATAAATTTTTCAAAAGTTATTCAAAAGAAAAAGAGAACTTTGCAAGTATTTTAAAAACTATGCATTGAAAACAAAAACAAAAAAAAACATGTCTGTTAACTCCTACTCAAGTATTCGCTAGTCAGAGAAACATTTGAATCATTAGCCTTAATAGTTATTTCCATACAATGTAGTATTTATACATCAATTTTTTGATTGTTAGTAAATTTATCAATAAAAATTTTGAACAAACTATTCAAATTCTTCTGAAAAGTCATGATTTTTATAAATTTACTTATGCGCTCATAAAAAAAATGTGTTTTTTCTTAACTACTGTTTCCTCATGCATTGAGATCAGTCCAGTGAATGATAAAGTTAATTTCGTCAACTGTTGTCTTTTTAAAGAAGACTCATGGTTCCACAGACTACGCATGCCTTTTTCTTTTCATATCGAATATAATTGTTGTTGCTCTTTTCAAGGAACTATTGCCTTTAGTCAATTACTTTTTGGTTAAAGAAAAGCATCAAATTTTGATAGCATTTGATACAGGGTGTCTCATAAGTTGTGGCAGATTTTTTTAAATCTAATTTTTGATGATAATGAATACAAATCAAACTCAAACTTACACGTATCATACAACTTAACATGTACTTTTATTTCATATATTTTATTTGAATTTAATCATTGGATATACAAAAAAATGAAGAAATTGGTACATGTGCAAAATAAGCACACCATCAATGTGTTACAATATATATACCCCGACAAAAGTTTCACTCTGTATTTCTCATATATTGTCACTATAAAAATAAGTTATTTTAAAACTAATTACATATTCTGAAAGCTCGCGGAGTTTTCTATCATTCTGTAGAATTAGGTTTTAGTTTTGACCTTTTCATTACCAAAATAAATTGAAGACAACGAAGGCACCCTCATGTCCAGATTCCCAGACTTGATCTTTCCTTCGTCATCAAAACTAGTTTTAAAAATTTTTCATCCGTATAGAATGATCTGTATGAAAAAGTAACTATAGATTCTGATAGAGCTTAAAATTCTCTATCACCCTGTCTATTTACTTATTTTCTTGCGTTTATAGATTGAAATAAAATTGAATACAATGAATATACTCCGAATCGACTAGCCCAAAAAATTTGCATTTTTTTTCGCTACTTAAATTTAAGACACTGTATTAATACATAATATCATAGAGCATTTCAAGTGCTATCAGAATGTGTGATTTCTTTTGTAAAAACTTACTCCCATAGGAATAGTAATTGGAGAAAAAACTAACAAAGTAGCGAAAAAATGCAGACTTTTGATATTTGTCAATGGAGGGTATGTTCATTGAATTTGTTTATTTTCTTGTATATTCAATGATCTAATCCAAATAAAATATATGAAATAAAAGTACATGCTAAGCCGTGTCATATGTATAAGTTTGAGTTTAATTTGTATTCATTATCATCAACAATTAGATTTAAAAAAATCTGCCACAACTTATGAGACACCCTGTATCAATATTTTCGAAGTATATCATCAGTTGAGAAGAAAGTTAGGAGATTTACAAAACTTTCACTTTGATCTGATTATCTATAGATGACTGAATCAATTTGTTTGATCTGCCTCCTCTATTTCTTTTTTCATAGATCTTTTAAAGTTCTACAAAAGATATCTTTTTCTCTATTGCATTCATGTTATCAATTGTGAGTGAATAATTTCATTTTATATTTTTGAGAAAAATTCTTTTTCATAACATCAGTATGTGTTTCACCTCTGCAAGTGTTTTATAGGAGACTTATCATTTCAATGGAATAATATTCATTTATCTAGCATCTTCTATTGAATTTTAAAAAGAACACTACGATAATTTTAATTAAAGCTGCAAAAATCGTCGAAAAATATATCCAAGAAAGTAGGATATGAGACAACAAAATTTCAAAACAGGAAACTTTTCAAACATAAGATTGTCAATATAAATACCTTTAGGAATATAAAGAGTGTTACAAAATTAAAATCATAATCATCTAATATGATGAATATTATTCCATTGAAACGATAAATTTTGTATTAAATCTATTCAGATAAAAAAACACATAAAGCTGTTATGAAAAAAATTCTTCTCAATGAAATATAAGATGAAATTAGTTATTGGAGATTAGTACGATAGGAAAATAACATTGGACTAGATTGATGCATTCTACAAAATTATATATTTCAATCAATGAACAGTTTATAAATTCATTGTCTTCTTAGATTAACTTGTCATATATGTTTATCTACATCAAAATGGTAATGAGACAAATGCTTGTAAGGATTTTTACATCAAACTATCAGCTGTAACTGAGAGTTTCTACACTGAAAAAACTGATTTTTGTGTGGGTGAGTTTGGATGAGGTCAGAAAGAGGAGATTCACCCACATTCTACAAAAAAGCTTGTCAAACTCGTGAGAATGTGCGTAGGGCACATCTGAAATACATTTTTCTTTGACTTCGTATGGAAGATGCAAGAAGAAAAATAAATGGTAATTAACAGCTGGTAATTTCTTTATATAATTATAAATGACATAGTATTTTAGTGACCATTGATATCTCGTATCTTATATGCATATACACGTTAATTATCGTTTTGTATAAATTAACTTTATCCATGAAAGAGTCTCGAAGATTTACTATATATACAAAATAAAAAGAACAATAATGTTCGAATAAAGGGATATGCAATTAATATTCGTTATCAATCAATGTCCAACTTCATTTATTAATATAGATAAATTAGATTTTAAAAAATAACTATGAACATATATGAGAATTATGAAAATTCTGCAGTCAGACGTCTTTTCTACTCGTGCTTAGTTTGAGTGGAGGTCTAGTTTAAATATGTTACTGTTATTGAACCATGAAATGTTGTCATAAGTTTTAACTTTTAAAATATTAATATAAGGATAAATTTGAAATAATATAATTATTTATTGTAAGAATATTCAAAAATAGAATACATTTCAAGTTGTTTATTTTCGGTCAGTTATATGTGAGAAAGGAAATAGAACAAGATGATAAAAGGAAGAGGAGTTAAAATAGCGTTTGATGTCAAAATGTAACTGGAAATAAATTGATTATTAATAATAATAAATATCTTTTGGTTAAATATTAGTGTTATTGTTTTCATGTAGGAGTAATTTTTGTATACATTCTAGTGTACAACTAGCAAAGAATCTTAGTATAATTTAATATGAAACACAGAAGATCTTTTCATCTGATTTAACTTACGAAACAAAATTCAAAAAGTTTTGCTTTATTCATGTTGAAAACTTCTTATAATTCTTTCACAAAAACAAGTGTAACTACAAAGAAATAAAGAAATATTAGCAGTTTCATTTTATTATAATCATACAAAAAGTGTATCCTCATCTATTGTGTTATGAATTTCTGTTCGAAAAGAATGAGTATTTGAACTTTGCAGATCATACAATTGTTTCCCATAAAGTTGATCATATTCATCTTCGCCATTAATAGTAAGAAATTTTAATTTCAGAAGATTGTTGATAAGTAAATGTGATACTTCAATGACTTGCAAATGAGGACGTCGCTCGACAATTAAATAGGCAATGTTTACCAAATTCGGTTGTCACGAAATAGGAAAAAGATTGAGCTATCGTAAGCCATTTGACATGAGCATTCTGCACAAAGAAATATTATCGAATAGATAGATTAAATTTTCCTCTTTCAAATAACGTTTAGTATCATATTCTGATCTATAATGCAGTTCCAGAGTACGTAGATTAGTCGTTTGCAAAAAGACAAAGAATAAGTTGAATTGAATGGTTGAGTATAATACTAAGTGATTTTATTTGATGCCAAACAACGATAGATGGTGATAAAGAAAGAAATTCATCGTTGATGTAATCATAATAGTCACTGATAACAATCCTGTTGCAACGAAACAACTTATAATTGAAGGTATGACCTTTATATAGTCATCGACTTCTTCTAAATTAAACGAAAAAAAACTTTCTATTTATACCCATGCACAGTTTTATGTAGATAAGAATAGACACATAAATATTCATCGCTTCTTGATACTGTTACAGCTCTAATAGGGTGTATATGTAGGTGTTCAATAAAAAAACGACACTCATACTCACACCCAGCTCTTCTACTCACAACTATCGTTGGTACTGCAGCTGTGAATGACTTGTTTGGCTTACTTGTCGTAGACGACGATGTGCCACCAGCATATCGTTTTAAATTTTTCTTGTCCATTTTAATGATATTGAGGATGATAGTGATGGCCTTCTGATTCTTTTTCAATTTGCGTAAATGAATGGAAACATGGATATTTGTTGCATCCTTTATGAATCAGCAAAACAAAAACATTTCGTCTCTATCTTGGATGTGAGTGAAAGAAATACCAACACACAGGCCTAGATGCAGATTCACACCCACACCCACACCCTGAGCTAGGTGCTTAAAATTACAGCAAAAAATTTAACATACGTTGTTACTAAACTTTTTGCCACTACTATAGTCCCTTAAATTCTTCGGTTTTTTGTCCTCGTCTGCAAACTCGTTTTAGAAAAGTCTCGGTCCCCATCGACAGACTTTTAAAACAAAGACGAAGTTTACTGTAAAATGAAAATAAAATTAGAAAATTCAGAAACGTGAACGATATACTTTCGAAAGTTTCAGAAAGTTTTTGTTTAGGTAAATAAAAATAAAAGAAGAGTCGA
>CAJNOP010004144.1:0-11090 GCA_905250075.1 Rotaria sp. Silwood1 | reverse complement strand
TTGAGTCATTAAACTATTATTCAAGTGTTCCGAGAGAAGATGTACTGTGTATGTATTTTCAACTATCTGAGTTTAAATTATTCAATGATTATTTTCTGAAAATGATAATAATTAAAGAATTATTCGATGATTTATAATCGAAAAAATCTAATACAAAAACAAAAAAGCTAACTAGGCAATCAAAGGAACTGTGGAGGTGAAGGTCGATTCGAAGTCATTGCTCTGATTGATTTCATTATACTTTATTTGTGTTGAATGATGAAAGGTCTTGTAAAAATTGTTAAGAAAAAAAATCTCGTGATAGTTACTCTTGCCAGACGTACGATTCTAAGTAAAGATAAGTGCATAACCATCGATCTATCAGTATACAATGAGCAATTCTTAGCAAGATAGCCTCACATTAATACACTATTTGAAGATAATAACGAACGAATAGAAATAATACGAATAGCAAAAATCTTTCTAGAAAAGTATCAGAAAACATGAAGTACAGTTCAAATTTTACTCTATGATTCCTTATCTATGAAAACTAAGATATTGAAAATTTTTCATAGAAGTATTTAAGGAATTCTAGCAAACGAAAAATGTTTTCAAAGTGATTTCTCAAGAATCTTTATAAAGTGGAATTATCATCATAAATTCTATCGTGTTGAAGATATTTGCATAGAAAATGAATTACTTGAAATGTTCCATAAAAACATATCGATATAGTTTTTATATTTATTGTTATATCAGATTTTTAAAATACTTAAATAATCACCATATTTATCCTAGAAATAGGTTTAATTTTCATCATATTTGAACATAAAATCATATGTCAAATTATAGGCTGTTTCGGTTCAAAAACAACACCATCTTTCAATATTATATTAATTTCATCTTATCTTTTCTTTTTGATACTCATAGGCACGATTTTACTCACACGAAAAGCTTACGAATATACGATTTCAATCACACACAGCTCATAAGAAAAAAAAGTGACCATCGTAGAGCATTGATTTATATTGATCAATTTCTTTCAAGTAAAAATGAAAATGGTCTCTATTTAGTATTAAACTAGTGAAAGAAAAGCTAACTCTCTTTAATTCAATGTTTATTGATTGAAACACATGACAATCATAAAATTGATTGTTGCATCAGTTATGTTTTTGAAAAGAAATATATCATTTTTTTATAACATGATTTACTGTCAAGAATATGAACTGTTTCACGAAAGAAATAATCTATTCATTACAAATATGTGACACATATATGCGTTGCATTCGTGTTTAGTGAATTTAGAAAAATCAAGAATTTTTATAATTGAAATAATTAACATGTTTTTTCCCTGTTTTCTTCTGAAAATTCAGCTAGAAAGAGGTCATATGTAGATTAGGACAAGATCCACACCCTATCGTAGTGCTATTTATATCCCTTGTTGTAAATTCTCATTGAAATATTAAAAAACTTGACAATGTCTGATTTGCAAATCGCAGTGGATAAATTTTCAAAAGACGATGAAGCATTTTTTAGAACAATTTTATTGAAATTATAAACACAGCATAAAATTCATTATGAAATTCTATATTTCTTTCTCTAAATTCTATCAACATCTTTTAGATTTCAATTCTTCTTTGAAAGATATGTAAATAAATTTTGCACAATCAGATTCAAATTTCGGAAAATTTGATTTCATGTGAACTATTAATCGTAACAGAAAAATTTGCATTGATTCATCTCGAATTTTATCGAGAAAAGGTTTTAACCAGTCGATAGTATCTGAAAAAGACATAAAAGTGCGGTTTTAAGATTGACTATGTTTTAAAATTTAAAATTTTGTATTTAAGAAAAAATATTTTTAAAAAAGCAAAATTAGCAGTTTTTAGAGCATTCACTTTCCTATCAATAGAGAAGAGAATAATAGTATATTGTCAAAAATTGATATATTCTATGAAGATTATGGCTGCCTAAACATATCTTATTGAAAAAATTCTGCTGTATGAAGAATAAATTGTTATAGGAATGCATGTCTCAAACTTTTTCTCATAATTAAAAGAAGAAATATCTAAAACAAATATCATGTCATATAAAATGATAAAAATTATTTAAAAGGGTTATTCTTGAAATGAACTAATCCTTCCTAGAATTTATCAATAGAAGATTAAATTAGTTTTTATTGTTGTCAAACAATCATTTTCAAGTAAATATATCAGCTATCTTTTTATACGATTTAAAATGAATAATCATCATGTTTGAATAGAAAATGAGCTATTATTATTCAGTTTTTTTAAATTTGAAATTTTTTTATTTCATATAGGAAACAAATGTAGATCATTAATCCAGAAATGTTACTATCTGTTAGAATTTTCAATGATTAGATGAAAACATTTTTCAAATATCAGAGATTATCTGAAGAATGACTTTTATATTTCATTTGTCAAAAGTTTCACTTTTTGTTATTCCACTGCTCTATTTTTTTTTATCATAATGATAAAACTCTGATCTATTAGGATGTGGGTGTGAGTCTTCATTTCACATTTAACATTTGACTACGACGACATTGATTCAAACGGTTCATTACCTGCCTTCGATGATATTTGACATAATAGGGTGTGGGTGTGAATGAAAACAGTATCTATATCCACACCCAAAATAAGAAATAAGAGAATAAATATTCTTACTAATAATGTTGGTGTTGTTGGAAATAATTCCCAATTTTTCTTGGTAATTTCTTTGAATATTCTAACTATATTTTCACGATCACTTTCACACTGCAATTCTCTGATTAATTTTGTTACTTCTTCGAAATAAACGACCAGCAACTTCAATCTGGTTTACAAAATCAAAATTTATTTTTAGATTAAATCTAACTTTTTTTCAGCACTGGTACACTCTATATTGAATGCTCGTGTTCATCTATTACCGATGTTACTAGTCGAAGTATTTCTTTCGATTTCGATCGAGCGTATTAATTTTCTTGCTCTGTCACAGCATGTGGGACAATTACCGACTTTGGCAAGTGCTAAATGAATTCCATAATTTACTACAATGATGTCGATTATACATTGTTCGATTTAAACTAAATTAATTTGTTCAAATAGAACAAAAAGAATTAAAGAAAAATTTACTTAATAAATACTGTATTATAATTCAATTGATGCATTATAACCTTCTGCTAATTGTAATACTTCAGTTAATCAAGATACAATTTCGAGCACGAACATAATCAGGTGAAAACAGAAGATTTTAAGTTCATTAATTAATTTATCTTACAGTTTGAGTTGTTCAAATGTTTTAAAAGGTAAATATTCATTCCGTGGAAGTTGAAGTTGTTCACGAGTTATTTAAAATATTTTGTATTTCTAAATAAATTTTTCTTAACAGAAAAAACTCTTTTGACAGAAGAGTAAATGCATGTTTAATTATTATTCGTTTTAATCTGAATAATAAAATTAATTATTCGAAAATTTTGATTAAATAAAAAACTCATTGAATAATAGATAATCGCGATTTGTTGTTGTTGTTGTTGAACGAAGTATTGTTTTGTTTTACAAAAATCACATATTTCATCATTATTTAATAAATGAACACTTGCATCAAGATCATCTAATTATAGAGCTGTAAAAAGAAAATCTCATTAAATTTTTTACTATCTTGTAATAGATCTATTTCTACATGTCGAATTGAATAATTTGCATTATTTGATAGATCAGAGATTTCATAAATGATATTGGATCGTCAAAGTCATTTACAACGATCCATAAGTAAACTAATAAAAATAATTTGAGATGAAACTAAATGAATGATTTATTGTTGAAAATTTTCAAAGAAAAATGAACGAGATAATATTTGAGTAATGATGAAAGAATTAATGAAAAATTTGTCCAAATAACATTGATTTAATGAAAAAGTATTTTTGATATTGCTATTGCTCTGGAAACATTCATTGATAGATTTGTAATAAATTTCATTTCTTGAAAAATTTTCAAATAAACTATTACTTTCAGGATAAAACTGATATTTTCAAAATTTTCTTTTTCCAATACTAGAATGTAACATACTAGTGATTAGATAGATAATTATATAAAACTTACGTTTATAAAAATTTACCCACTACAAAAATGAATGGTCTATAACTAAAATGATTTTGAAAAACATCATTTAATAGAAGCGATATAATATTAAAACTTAAGATTACTGTCTATTTTTTCAAATAGTTAAAACGTTTAAGTTTATATAAACAATTTAAACAGCTGTAATATTAAAAATTATTGAAGAAATTAATTTTTTTTAAAGAATAACAATCATTATATAATTAGACGTATATTCAAAAAAATAATTTTTGAATAATCAATCCATGTTGCATCTCTTTTAAAATTGTGTATAACATTTATAATCATCATGAACTTCATATAGATTGAGATCATTAAGATGAGAATATTTAACAATTGAGAAATCTTGAGCATCATCTTTTGATATTCTAGATTATTTATTCTTTTGTGGTTTTTGATTACCTAAAGTTAAGTCTCTCATCAATGGAAATGATTGAGCAAAATATAAAGAAAAAATTCATGTCCAAAAAATTATTCATCAAATAACGATCTTTTACGAACACATTCAAATAATCCATCTGAAAAATTATCTGTTATATTATTGTACTTTTTCAATGTATACGGATATGAATAAATATAATATCGTCCTTCTACTGCCTCTGAAAAATAATCAACACAAGTAATAATTTGATTATCAAGATCAATGATTGAATGAATATTATATATAAATTTATTTAATTGTGCAGAATTCTTCTTCTAAATTTAACATTCGATGTAGAAATGATACAATTAATTCATCATATCTATATAGAACCAGATCAAAGAATTGTACGAAGCGTCTTAACTTAGAGAATTTTTTCTTAAGAAAAATAATATTATTGACTCGTTTAATTAGGTATTAAATAATATACTATCAAGTAAAAAAAAAGACAATCAATGAAATTATCCGAACTAATGTGCAATTCTAATAGATTTGATGAGAAAATAGCTGAAGGTGAATAATGAAATAATAATAATTGATACCAAAGTGATGGTGAAACAAAATTTAAATACTGCAAATTGGTAAACATATTAATTATGTTTATATTTTCTGTTATACTTCGATTGTCATTTCGACTCATATGGATAACAAGTGATAAAATTTGATTTTTAAATGTATGAAATAGAAGTATTTTATCGAAATATGAATAAAATACAAAAATATCACAGAAAAAGATTTTATACTTTCTTGCAAATCTAGTTTTTACCATAATAACATTGTTCGAGTCTATCAAAAAACAATATTTTCAGAAATGACTCGATAGATTCTATCTAACTATTTAATTTTCCAACTAATACTCCATCGATTGAAAATTCATAAGCACGATCATTTGACTTACACAATATTGTCTGTATTTTATACATAACAAATAAAATAACCATATATATAAATGTTTTAATTGATTATCATTAATAAATTACAAGCAAAAAACAATCAACTAAGATCATGTAATGGTTAAGCAGGATATATTGAAAATTCATTTCTTTACATATGATATGCTGTCTAAACAAAATAGAAAATTCTTTACAAGTTATCTTTCATCGATATTTTCATGTAAAATAGCAATTGATACTTGGGTGGATGTGAGGTGTGAATATACTGGTGACAGGAGAAAAGATACATATCCACACCTACACCCTCAAGATTAAATCAACACTCTAATGTGTGAGTGAATCATAAATGAAGTTTAGAGAAAAAAAAAGTTTTTGTCTAGTTGTTTATAAGATATCGAATGCTCATCCTATCTGAATTCACACTTTTTTTCTTTGTTTTCCTGTTGTTGTTGAGGAAAATGATGCTGTTGTCGACAAGTTTATTTTCAATCGGAAAAGACACTCAGTTTTGACAAAGCGGAAACAATAAAATATATTAAGTAAAAAAGAGCGAGACAACTATATGTTTTTTTCCAAAATAAAAAAAAACAAACTCGAATAATATTTTCTTTCGTCTCCTCTTGCCAATATTTGGTTGATCAATATTATCATTCAATGATGAATCAATTCGATCTAATTCATCTATTGTTGCATTTCCATATTCTCAAATTATTTTACCATATTGTCTTACTGTTGTATGATGTTTATCTTCATATATTTTACTTATTGTTTCAGTTTTGTTAATTTCATTTTGATTTTATGATTATTGTATTTATCTTTCAATAACGCATCTTCCCGATGGTGTTGTTTCTCGTTTCATTGTTATAATTATAAAAGTTCTGTAGTTGAGAAACAGGAGAAAAAGTCGATCGAAATCAAAGAAGATTTTTCAATTGGGGAAAATAAACCATTGAATATTCATTTTTATTTTTATTTAAATATGAAGAAATCTATCAAAAATGTATATTTTTAGACATTTACTTATCCCTTAGTCTTATTAATGACTTAATTATATAGTGTAATGTCGGCATAGTTAGATCATTATTAGTGAATATAATACATATCAATATTGTTTACAGCATTTTCAACAGTCTGATAATGAATCAAAATTCTTTTTTTTTTCTTCATGTGAATAATCATTTATTGTAAATTGAATCAATTGTCTTGAATTTCAATCTGTTTAGTAAACTTGATCAAGAAAAGGCTGGAGGTATGAATATCGAATAGATGCATGTAGGTTACCAATTGAATGAGTCAATCGAGATATTGCAAAGCTCGAATATCAAATGAAATCATGTCGATAAAATTTCTTAAACAATTATAAAGTACTCAGTTGCATTGATATCGTTTTATAAATCGAGATTATTTATTCTTGTATATTATCATAGAATTTCAATGTCTACTGAGGTAAACTTATTTCAAACAAATATATTAATTCTAAATTGTCGTTTTAGAAACGGATTCTTTTTATTGAAATAAAAGCAAAATGTTCTAATGATAAATTACTTTTTCAAAATGATAAATATATGCATTAAAAGTTAATAATAATGAAACAGAATTAAACAAACAGTTTTTTTTTCTTTATTCTAACAAAATTGACTCATTGAAATCCTAAGACCAAGAGATTCTTTTTCAATTTCAGTTGCTTTTGTAACACGACATAATTGTCCTATAAAATCCGGTAAATGGGCTGTACCAGATAATGAATTTTCACTAAACAAGAATTAAAGATTACTTTAAATTAAATTCGGTTTCATCTTTAAATTTCTTACCGATAAAAGTGGTACATAGGATGCTGCACAAATATTAAATGGATTATATTCATCATAATTTAATGGATGTTCATCAATTGGATTTTTTTCACGAACACTTTATACTTTCTGTGTCTAAAGAAAAGAACACAAAAAAATATTTTGATTGTTTTCTTGTTCATCTTCTAAAATAATTCAATCAAAATTATGTTTCATTTAACAAAGAATAAACTCAATTGTTTTCAAATAAATCAAAAAAACACGAAAAATTTCTATCAACAGATTTGAAATATCCTGAAAGCATTAAAGATATGTCTTCTTTCTTGTTTTTTTTGGTTTATTTTAAAACCCTTCAAAGTTGAAGTCAAGAAAGAATAAGAATATTTGGTTTCAAAAATGAAAGATTAATACTAAAGCTAAAAACCTATTGAGCAACATCAGATGCTGGTTCCAATTCCAATAAACGTATGGCAAAGCTTGTTGCAGCTTTATAATTTTTTAATTTCAAATGCTTAAATGAAGATTTTAATGTCATGATCATCTTTTGCTAAATCTTTTTTTTGCCATTAACATTTGTAAACCAACAGTATATTCTTTACATATTTCAGTTAATTGTTGACTCTCAAGAATATCTTGACGTGATTCAACAATACATAATGCAACAGATAATAATATTGAACGAAATTTTTCAACAGCTTCTTGAAATTTTCCATTTGTTGTTAAACGATAAGCGATTTGAAGACGTCCAACTGCTGGATAAAGTAGTTTTGGTGAATGGACTTCACGCCTTAATAATTAAAATAAAAATTTTAAAATATTTATTAAATGAACAAATACAAACCAATTTCTTAATGAAATATGCATGTAATGATGGAAGTGCTGTAAAAGCTGTACGTGAACGTGAATATATTTGAATAAAAACATACAAGATCAGGTGATAATTCAATTCCAGTATCACCTCAACCATCGTCCTGTTCATCTTGGTTATTATTAAGATTTTCTCTATTAAGATCATCGTCATCACCTTCAATTGGTACTTCATCATCAGCCCAATCTCAACCACTTGTTGCTGTTTCATCAATATGAAGATTTAAAGCAAGTTTTGCTGTTATGTTTGATATTAAATTTGCTTTGATTCTTGTTGACTTATTGGACATGGTGGTAAAATTAATTTAGCATTTAGATTTATTTCAGACAACTAAAAAAAATAAATATTTTATTTTGAATTACTAAATTTAACACGAGATTAATATTGATTAAATGTATGTCTATCTCATTATTTCATATCTAACATATCAATTAAACAAAGAACAAGTAATAATAACTTTGTTAAAATCTGAGTCTACCGGCTTATTCCTTTTTTGAAACATAATATGAAAAGTCTTCTTATTCTGTTTTTAATCTACATTCTAATGAATATCAATCAGAGAAAATAAAATAAACTAACTATGGCATGGTGATTATTTGAAATGTCTTTAAAAAAAAACATGTTATCATTCAATGTCGCAATAAACTTCGAGAATCATCATAAACTTCTTTATACAACAGTACTGGAAACTCTTTAGATAAATGATGTGTTGAATACAATTAAAAATTGTTTAAAAATTATTTAATATCTCAAAAAAATTGATATATTTACATGAAAATCTATAAATAGTTTTCAAGACTTTCAATTGAAGATATTAGAAAACGAAAAATAAAACTTTCTAAATTGCTTTAATTTTTTTTAAACCCTCTCGGACGAAGTACTAACATGAGAGTATTTTTTTTATCCATAATGTATTACTTTTTCATCAAATGATTCTATTGTATAAAAAAAGACATAACATAATTCCATCTCATAGAGAAAAAATATAAAATATTACTTTGATTGCATTGTCTAAGAAATTTCATTCGTTCTTCAACATTCTCTACTAAGATTGCAATTTGAAATTGTCTACTAACATCTTTTCGTACTTCAGCTAAACAAAAAAAAAAAATTAAAATAAAAATAACAAGAAATTTTTCAAACCAATTTTCATCATTTTTCAAAAAATAGATAATTGAAACTATTAAAAAAAAAACCACAAATAATTTACATCAATATTTCTATATTCAAGTGCCAAACAAAATCTTGTTTTTGCATCATTTGTTTTCAAGATGAAGATTTTTGAAAAAAAATTTGTAAATTTTACTTCATCGTATTTTCTATTACTTTAACTTTTGTTATACAAATATATAAATCAAGTATATGAATAATTCCATGATCACCATTCATAAGTGCATACTTCATATGATTTGATGTTGTATGCTGAAAAACACCTGAATCATCCTAATAATGATAAGTAATTCGTATCATTTGACCACATTGTATATTTAACTTTGCTTTTTCTTACACTTGCTAATGAACATTTTTGTTAAGCATCATATATATTAATATGATCATTTTCACTAATTAATCAAGACCTCTATCAGCATAAAAAATTTCATTACAATCTGTTAATTAAATTATTTTTATGTTGTATTAAAATCCATAAAAAAGATTTAAAGCACCCCGAATGCATTTAAATCAGATGAATAACGACCTTCACATGATAGAAAAGAAAAATAACGTAGGATATCCTAGGTCAGGATTCGAGTATTTCCTCTCACGATTCGCGACACGCCCGATTCCAAATGAGATCACACTGATTCCAAGTACAACTCGATGAGCTCTATTCAACACTAGTTTTTTTCCGACAACAAATAATCCTTCCAGGTCAAAACCCGCTTTTTCCGCAAAAAAAACAAGAAAAACCAACACAATGTCACCAAAACCAGTCACGATTCGCTCAGAGACCGATTCCAACAACACTAACGCTGGTTCCAAGTAGATCTCGATGAGCTCTATCGAATGGACACCTTTTCAGCTCCCAGCTATGCAGCGATCACTGAGAAATCGGCCTACAAGGCCCGAAACAACGATTTTTTCCGAAACACCTCTCGCGATTCGCGCAGTGACCGATTCCAACAAAACCAACACTGGTTCCAAGTAGATCTCGACAAGCTCTATCGAATGGATACCTTTTCAGCTTCAATCGATGCACCTATCCCTGAGAAATCAGCCAACAGGCCCCAGAACAGAGCTTTTCTTCCGAAAACCTCCTTACGATTCGTCCAGAGACCGATTCCAACAAAACTAACGCTGGTTCCAAGTAGATCTCGACGCGCTCGATCGATTCCACACCGGGTTGATCCGATTCCAATTACTCTTCATGGAGAAATTCCCAAATTACTGGTTTTTTCCCATGGACACGAAAACTCACTTAATCGTGATAATTCATGAAAGCTCAATGGATTCGCCTAGAGGTCGATTCCAAAAAACCCAATGATGGACTCAGACACATCTTGACGCGCTCTATCCATTCCAGACCTCATTCATCACATTCCCATAAGTCTTTATGGAGAAAATCGCTAATTAGTGCCTCGTTCCGATATAAGCGTAGCAAGCTCTAGGAAAACCTCTATATATTCACCGAAGGCCCGATTCCAATGAACCCAATGACGGATTCAGATAGATCGTGATATGCTCTATCGATTCCACACATCATTGGTCGGATTCCAATTAGTTGTTATGGAAAAAATCGCTAATTAATGCTTCGTTCCCATATGAAGGGTAGCAATATCGAGGAAAACCTTTATATCTTCACCGAAGGCCCGATTCCAATGGACCCAATAACAGATTCAGATAGATGGTGATATGCTCTATTGATTCCATACATCATTAGTCCGATTCCAATTAGTTGTTATGGAGAAAATCGCTAATTACTGCCTCGTTCCGATATAAAGAGCAGCAAGTTCAAGGAAAACCTATATATCTTCACCGAAGCCCCGATTCCAATGAACCCAATGACGGATTCAGATAGATCGTGATATG
>CAJNOP010004143.1:363-11093 GCA_905250075.1 Rotaria sp. Silwood1 | reverse complement strand
CAGAAGCGTCCGTTTCGTCATTGTCTTTTCGAAGATGATGATCATGGTTGTACTATTCATACATACATCGATGTATTATTGCCTAACCATTGCCGGCTTTGTCCACTGTACGAGCCAGCAGAATACGGAGTGTATCTCTGGTCGCGTGTGCGCGAATTGTTGCATCTGCTTGCTTCGGCGAGCTTTGGGTTCAAGAAGGGCAATTTATTTTTTCTATAAAAACGAAACAAAAAAACGGTTACATTTTTTTTTTACATCTTCAACATCTCTTTCAGATTTTGCAACATTTGGATGCGTTGGAGGGAGAGTTTTTTTGAGGATATCGCGTGTTCGTTTGAGAAATGGAAGCGCTTTGGAGTACTGTCCCATATTCTCATACAGCATACCGATGTTACCGTACGACATAGCCAAGGAGGGATGATTCGGAGGGAGAGCTATTTTACGGATTTCAAGTGATCGTTCATACGATGAAAGTGCTTTTGAGTACTCGCCCATGCTATAATACACATTACCGATGTTGTTGTAGGAAGCAGCCAAGTCGGGATGATTCGGAGGGAGAGCTATTTTCTTGATTTCAAGTGATCGTTCATACGATGAAAGTGCTTTTGAGTACTCGCCCATGCTATAATACACATTTCCGATGTTGAGGTAGGAACCAACCAAGCCGGGATGATTCGGAGGGAGAGCTATTTTATTGATTTCAAGCGATCATTCATACGATGAAAGTGCTTTCGAATACTCGCCCATCTTTCTATACACTTCGCCGGTGTTGTTGTAGGAAGCAGCCAAACTGAGATCATTTGGAGAGAGAGTTTTCTTGTAAATATCCAGTGATTTTTCGTAATAGAAAAGTGCTTTCGAGTACTCTCCCATGTCACCATACACACAGCCAAGTTGATGATTGTAACCTGCTCTATCTTTATCAGAAGACGCCTTTGCAAAGAGGATCTGATAAAGTTGTTCGGCTTTTGCAGGCTCACCCACTTTAATAAGTATGAAACCAAGTCGAGGCCATCCTGTGCGCTCACCAAGTTCCTCACGTATGTGTGCAGTAAGTGTGTTCAATTCATGATTGTCATTACCGACAATAGTGAGAGTGACTTCGTATAGCCGATCACAGTGATTATCGTGAATTCGTTCAATGCGATCGATACGAAAAATCGCATGTGTTGAAAATAGTATTTCTTCCTCTTTATCTTTGTAGTAGCCAACTTTGCTTACTTCAGCAAATGGTGTTGATGATTTCGTGCAAATAGCCGTATCAATGTTCATAATGAAAAGGATGGCAACTGAATTTGTATTTAATGCTGCTGGTCGTGCAAAGTTTTTGAAAGATATCTCACGGTTGCGACTTGTCGACAGAAAATTATTAAAGGACATAAGTCCTCCTTTGGTTTTTTTCATTTTTTCAAAATCTTCCATGGACAAACCTTGTCCACGGAAGACTTGAAATTTTGCTGGTATGGAATCTTGTTGTTGGCGATGTAATTCAGTAATATGCTGATGTAGATGTCGGATGAAAAAGCCCATCTTCAGGATAATATTGACATCCATTTGTCGAAGACCATAATTGAGCATTGAGTAGATAAAATATGGACCTGTGTACCACCAAATGGGTGAATGATTACGATATTCTTCTTCAATCTTTTCAAGTGTTTTTTCGGAAGCATCGCTTTGAAGACGACAGTATTCAACGAGTTCCTCAATCGATTTTGCATCATCATGTTCTATTTGCAAAAGTGCTTCTTTTAACAATTGTGTATACATAAATAATGCATCACGACCATTAAAGCTGATCGGGATCATAGCTTGATCACAATTTTTTTGATCGATTTGTAATGCTTTACAAATCGGTTCGATTTGTGTGTATATACCTTTTACCTTAGGTATTGTTTTGGCCCATTCCTCATGAATTGATTGATTGTCACATAAAATATAAATTGAGACTAACTGTGGGCATTGTTGAATTATCGGTATTGTATGTTGTGCCAGGGCACCTGATACGATCATAAATACATTTTCATTTTCAATATCACTTAGAAAATCAATACATTCATCAATGTCTGTAAATGTTGTCACTGTTTCTAAAATATTTCGTAAATGTTGTATTGATTTTTTATAATCGCCTTTGGATTCATCGAAATCGGTATCAAGCCATACCAGCAGAAAGTTTTGAAGCTCTCGACGCCTAGGTCGAGGCAGCACAGCAGCAGCACGATTGTTCGCGTTGGTAATAGTGGTGGTGCTAGGCATCGCTGCTGCACCACTGATAACAGTTGTTGTCGATTTTTGTTTGCTCATTGTAATTGAACGAATGAATATAATCAGTGAAACGTAGTCCCCTATATTTATAATTGTTAAATTTTTTGTTGGTTAACATCATTCCTTTTCTGACTTGTGGCTACAGACTTCAAGAACCTCTACTATCTGGTTCATTTTTGTTTCAAGAGTGTTACTGATAAAATGACGATAACGGATGGACTAAGTCTCTATACATCGAACATAAATAAAGAAGAATGGCTAAGGAAACAAATAGTCGCTGAGGACGGACGACATGACTAGTCCGAAATGTCGAAAAATACCTGTCCTAACTAGTTATCCTGACATGAAAACTCCTGCAGCTACGTCTGAACTAGTCCAGAATGTCCTTGGACTTTGGCATGTCTAGTTCGTTTGTCTATCTAACCTGTACACACTAGTTCATAGAACGGCAAAAGAGCATTTCTAAAAGTAAAAATTGTGCCTTTCATTACTGGTACTCGCGTTAAAATTTATGCATAGAAACAGTTACTCTGTTTAATATGTTCTACAATAAGATTGTTTTATACATACAAGATTCTGCAACCAAGACAATCGATTGCATGTATCATCAAGCGAAGTTCTCTTAAAACTACTTTATAAACATAAAAATAACACATGTTTATGTACCGTCATTTTTTTTTGTGTGTAGCTACTCTTTACTTTTCACTCTAATTTTCTTACTAGTCTAATAATAATAATGTTAGAAACTAAATACACTTACGTGCTATGTAATGTTGGAGTATAGCAAATTTTGTTTTATGTGCTTGCAATCGATTTTATTCTGTATTTATCATTGACAAAATTACTTGGTTTTTTCCCACAAACGTATATTTACATCAGAGATGGACAAAATCGCACCGCGCCTCCCCGCGCTTCCCCGCGCCACTGCTCGCGCCTAGGCGCTACGCACATCTCTCTTTCTCTTTGCTCTACCAATCAGTTTCTCAAACTTCACCGAGTACCGGGATGCTCTAAGCATGCGCTCATCGAAGCTCAGACTAGTGTAGCGTAGGCGTGAGCAACGGCGCGGGGAAGCGCGGGGAGGCGCGGTGCGATTTTGTCCATCTCTGATTTACATGAATCAATGAAGCATGACTTTTTCATTATGTAAACGACTTTTTCGACCATGTGTTCGTCATAAAATACGCTTCGTTTTTCATATATTCTACTTCTTCCTTTTTTACCTTACCTTTGCGTTTCGTGTTGTTGCAATGATAAAATATACACTGATACTTGTATAAGCGTAAATTTGAGTTATGATGATTCATTAGACTTTGAACTTTATTCTAATATATATAAATATTTTCTATCGTAAAATTTTTTTTTGAAATTAATAATCATAGAAGTAGTGTTGAAAGCTTCAATATCAATAAATGAAAAATTTTAGATTTTTTATTTTATCGTTCGATGTATGAAAAACTCTATGTACCACTCAAACTTCGTTAGATGCACCTGAGAAAAGTATGAGGAATGTGCTTTAACTTTAAGAAGACTCAGGCATTTTGAGAAGTGGGTGTGAGTGTTTGTATTGCTTATCCCTACACATTCCGACCCTCAATTATTTGGTTTAAATATCTAAGAATTTCAATCATAATCAACAATCAATGAATAGAAGTAAAAATATTGATACAAATCAACAACATCTTTCAATCAGTATTCAACAAATAATGAATGATTTTAATTTCAATGTAAATCTTTTTTTAATGTGTTGATATGGTATGTTATATTTGTTTACAACATAATGATCATAATGTTGTATCAAGTTCATTGGAAACACATGAAATTATACTTAAATATTCAAATTTATTTGTTTTTGATCAATTATTAATTTCAACCCAAATTGGATCTATAGAAGAAATTCGTGTCAGTGAAGCCTTAAAAACAGGTAAATATTGAGAAAAAAAAAACAAGAATTTTTTTTCATTTGTTTTTTTTTTCTAAAACAATAGCTTATTCAACATATCAACGTTGATTTATTGAAATGAATGATGAATTCGATTCAACATCAACGATTAATAATGAAAAACGAGCATCAGCTACTAAACTTGTTCATCAATTATATTTTTTTTCCGATTAGATATATACTTAATATGAATGGTACGATAAAAAGTGATGATGGATCATGTATTAGTGTTTAATGTGCTATGCCAATATGTCTATAGTATTTATAAACAATTTGATCCATTTGTTTATCTTACTGAAAGTATGTTTAATGCTTGTTTGAGGCTTCTTTTTGTAAAGTTTGACTTCAGTAAAATAGATCTATTTTATAATCCAAAATTATTTCTAATGTCGTAACAGTAGGAGGGCCTAGGTGAAGGGGATTGTGGCAGAGTTTAGTTGACGTGGCTTCAATTGGTTAAAGTCTCAAAGTTTTAGTGAAAGTTATCTGATAGATATGACAATTTCACTATTAAATTGTTGAAACATATATATATATATATATTGGAATCTGAAAATTCAAGAAAGGAGATTTCTCAATATTGATTCAGCAGCTCTAGACGTATTCCTACTTTTAATTTTTTTGGAATCAACAAAAGACTAGAACATTATCAGATTTGAAAAGATATCAAGTAGAACACTTTATTGAAGCTCAAAGCCTGCATTTATACATTAGAGATTGAAATTATACAATCACACAATTACCTCAAAAAATAATTCTAAGCTGACGTTCGAGATATGAAATCAATTGTATCCTCTAAGAAGTTTTTCTTCAGTCTTTGAAGACTTCTAATTAAATATAGTTTTGTAATTGATATGAAATTAGCTAATGAGAAAAATGAAATTCTCATCTCTATATGACTTGAAATACATTAAAATCTATTGAACATCAAGGTATCTTTTTCTTTTCTTTTCTTTAAGATATTACATATCTTTTATCTTTATGTGAACACGGTGATCTACATTTACGTGGTGCATGTGCAAATTTACTTGTTACATTAATTCAAACAACAATTCATCTTTTAACACTATCATCATTATCAAATTCTTTTATTAATCAATGTTCACTTGTATCAACAGATTCAAAAGACAGTTCAAGGTTATATGTCTTAATGATAATAATGCACGTGTTATACATTTTTCACTAAATGCTTTACGAACATTATTACCTTTTTTATTAATTAATAGCCATGCATTTACAATCATAGGAATTAAATTATTAGAAGATTCTATTCAACATACTACAAGTTCCTGTACTCTTGCTAAAGTAGATAAAAGAAATTTATGATTATAATAATTTTTTTTTTGTATGTATATAAAATAGTTTGCTCTAGCTCAACTTATGGATGATATTGATTTTCGAATATTAACTTATCTTGAACAACAATAACAATTAAAACAACAGTATTCTGATATACGTGTTCGTCAAGCAATTGCTTCGACTTTTGCTAAGTATGCATTTTGTAGAGATAATAACTACGTAGCTTTTTTAGAATTTGGATGAATAAGTCGATTTTATTGCATTATGTTAGTTATTAGCTACTTTTTGATTTTAAGGTTTTGTTGATCACAATTCATTTTTACCATGTCAATGGATATATAAAATTCATCATTCATTACAAGCTCAAGCATCAACTCGAATACAAATTTATTTGTTATTTTTGTCTTTTATATAGGTTGGATGTTTAGAAGATATGTTCTTTCAAATGTTTTCAGACTAACAACAATTCGACCAATTTTTTCATAATCAATATGATGAACTTCGTTTATTTATCAATTTTTTTAAACATTCCTTTATATTACATGATCTTAATAAGTTAATCTTTTCAAGTAAAGAGAAAAAAAAAAGATATTTTTTATGTTTTTTTTTGAATTCTTTCTTTTTATTTGAAGATTTATCAAATCTCAACAAATGAAAAAATGTTTTGAAAGTAGCACAAATAATTCAAGTAATTCGAAAATTGAACTATTTTATCATCATTCTTTTGGACAGAATATAGTTGATATTTCAGTTTTCAGAGAAGAAAGGAGTTCCAAAGTGTTAGATTCGAAGAATATATGTAATCATGTTTCGTCTGAACGAATTCATTTGTTTTTCTTTTTAAATAGAATGATAAATATTCATCAACAACATCAAACACAGACAAAGATAAAAAAGTTAATCATACACAATTAGGTACTTTTGGAAATTATTCGAATTAATACGTTCATCTTATCAATTACATAAAAGTTTATTAAATTCATCAGAAATGATCATTATTATCTATGAAATCAGTTCTAAGTCTTATTTCTACACAAGATTTATCAAAAAAATTTGGAAGAGAAACACTTAATTATTTTAAATCAACATTCAATGTACACAAAAGGTAACTTCTTTTAAATAGTAAATATTTATTGGTTAAGCTAAAACCTTTAGGATATTGTATTGTGTCTGAAACTTGTCTATGGATAACACTTTAGATGAAAATCTTATAATTAAGGTTTCTGGAAGGGTCTTTCCTAGAGAAGGAAAATTTCAATATAAGAATGTCATAGTAATAGGAAAACTGATTTTGCGAATATCAATGATCTTAACAAGAGTAGTTTTGTTGTGAAAGTGTCAGATCTTTTGATTCGGTTCTATCTTGAAATTCGAATATTAAATCATCTAGTTGACGTGAGCGATCTGCAAGACACACTATCAATTCGAAATTTGAAAATCATTTTTTCTGTTAACACAACATTCATTTAAAAATATTCTTTTAATTTAGTTTTTATTAAATCTTCAAATGTTTCTTCACAAGTATCATTAAATAATTCTTTAACTTATATTTATACAATACGTATTCGACAATCGATAATTTATTTTTTTTGGTTCACGTTATGCATCAAATATAAATAATGATCAATCCATAGAACATAGTGCAATACAAGAGTAAAATAAACAAAAAAAAACGAATTTGATTTATTCTGTCTTTTTTTTGTTTTCTATTTTATAGTTTTTATTGAACTAAAAAACTAGTCTTAAAAAATATGTTAATACAAATGAAAGTGATTTTCAAGCTGCTGTACTCAATGTACTTGTTCAATTACTTTTAATTCGTGTTAATTATAGTTGATTAGATGGTGATGAAATTCGTTGCATTTCTAATCGTTTCGTTTATTTTTAAATAGCATTTTATTTATTGTATTGCTGAATTTCTTGTTATGTTATCACATGATACACTTCATTCAAAACAAGTTATTAAGAGGGCGTCCATGAGATCATCGAGGAATTTTTAAAGGGTCCATACTCCCGAAAATTTTGGCCACCTCATTTTATTTGTGGAATCGATAGCCCATGAGGTGAAACTACTCTACCCAAAATATTTGCTCGATTGATTATATAACAAAAAAGTTATGCAGACCACACTGATGACTACACACTGATTAAGTCAAAATTGATACGACGTAGTTATCAAGCAAAAATCAGTATTTTTGAGAAATTATCTCTCAAGATTAGTTGATCCCAGAAATTTGGATCGTACATCGGATGGGCAAATAAAAAAGCTACAAAACCAGCCTAAAACAAAAAGTTTTTAATCCGTAAAAAAAAAATTTTTTTTTGGGAGTATGGGGTTTCTCGATCCTGTGGTGGACTCTCTCTTAAAATACAAGATTTAGTAAAACATTATGATCCATTATTAGCAAGTGGACACGAACCTGAAACACATGGTAGGAAGCAAAAAAAAACATTTTTGAGAAAAAGAAATTATCGTTAAAATTCTTTATTTAGCTTTGGCAGTATGAGAAGCAGTTTTATATGATTTTTTTTCTTGTTCGAGTTATGCGAATAATTAAAATTCCTAAAAAGTTTTATTAAATGAGAGTAAACAAAAAGTGTCTTTCTATAAAGTCTCAAATATCTTAGAAACTTGAGAGGGTGTGAGTATGGGTGTGTAGATGTAATTTTTCTCCTCGATTGAATTCACACCCACACTTCAACGAATTGATGATCTGAAAATAATCATCTTGTTGTTATGTATTTGAGTTTGAAGGAAAACTAGGCGTTTTAATTATTATAAATACAAATATCTTTTCATATCATGTGTATTTACTGAAAAAATAATAATAGAATTTATATTGTTATAGGCTTTACGATTGTTCACAATTATTGTTAATAGTGTTCAAATTGAAGATGATAAATGGAAACGTCTTTCACGATAAATTGCCGATGTACTTCTTGTTCATTTACAATCACATGTTACTATTGGTTTATCTCAGGTTATTTTTTTGTTCAAATAGGATCAATTACTTTTGAATATTTATCCCACACAATTAACACTATTTGATGTTGTGTCATCAGTTGCATTACGATCAATTGATCCATTTGTTATTGCTTTTCGAGCATTAGTAAATAGAAATGTTCGTTGTTTTTATTTATACAATTTTCCTATAGCTTAAAATTTTTTAGAATGTCAATTGTCAATCTAGAAATCGATAGTTAATCAATATAAATATAATACTTCGATATCTTGTACAAAATTTAACTGAAGATGCTATATTAACATGATAGAATGATGTTTTATCATCCGTTAATGAAACACGAGATGAAACTTTTAGTGGATAAGTATTCGAAATGATTTTATTTATAATTTAAAAACTATTATTCTCGTTTTTGTTTTCAGAGCTTTTCTTCGAATTTTACATGACGTAATATAATGAATTTTAACTAATACTCGACAATTATGTGGTCAAATCAATATGACATTAGTTTCTCTTGCATTCGATTATCTTTATGTACATATCACCCATTAATTTGAAGATAAAACTTTCCTGCAATTCATTAATTACTAATGAGCTAGCGAAAAACATTTGACTTTAACAATCCTATGCTTATATAAAATCTATGATTTTATTTTAGCTAAACAATTTCGAACAATTGTAAATGATTTTCATCAATTATGAATTCATGATGAAACTCTACATTGTCTTGAGACATTTTCATATTTAACTATTTTAAATGAATGTTTTAAATTATTATGATCATCATTTTATATCTCATTATTATTACAATGGACACATATTCTTAATATGCTTGATTATACACAAGAAGCATGATGGTCACCAATATTAACACCATCATCATCAAGAATACATTTATCTAATAAGTGGTCAATTACAATCTTATTGTGATTTAATATATCATCATAAATTATATGTTGAACATTTTACAGCAATAACAACACATTATCAATTATTATTATTATTTTTTATTTTATCTTATACATCATACATCAGTTGCAAGTCATTAATTTTTTTGTGAAAGAATACATTTAGATGAAAGTGGTCTTCTATTAGTTTTATTAGTTGAACAATTCCTTCCATTACCATTAAATAAACAATTATGACTTAAATATATACCATAAATTTTATAAATATTATCAATAACAATATCAAACGATATTATTAAAGAAGATTTTAATAATCTTAATTGTCCTATGGATATAACAAGAAAAATTTATGAACAAATGCTTAAAAATATAACTTATAAAAAAATGATTACCATTTATGATGTCACCGGTATATTTTAGTTTAATTTATCGAAATAGATAAATATATATGTATAATAAAAATTTTAATCCAATTAAAAGAAATGTTTTTGTTTTTACTTTGACATTGTTTATGTGCTAGTAATAGATGAGACTTTTGAATAATTCAAAATTTCGAAAAATATTTTGAAATAGAAAATATGGAGAATTTCAGGTAATACAAATCGTAAAGGAAAGCATTTAAGCTACATTAGTACAATGACCGAATAATTTCTCTCGAATCTTATTGATCAAATTCTCAGTCGTGCTATTTGTACTATTACAATTAAAGAAAACGACGTCTTTCTAATATTATATTTCGAAATAAATTGCATTCGAGAATTTCGATAAACTTTCTATAAGTTTGAACTCGTGAACACCGAAAACGTATTGGATTTTTTCCACAGCATTAAATTTTTAGGATGATTCTTATAGTAAATGAAAATTAATTTGAGAAAATACGAAACAATATAAATCTGTTCTTTGTTTTTTTTCCTAGGATTTTGTATCGTTATATCAAATGAAACAAATTAAAATGACATTGAAACAACACCTAATACAATTTATGAAAAAAGTCTTTTATCATGCTTCTAATAATCAACCATATTCAATTGCATTTATAGATTCTATATCAATATATTTTGATAAAATACAAAATCATGTTGAATTAACATGTCAATTTTCAACAGGTGATATACAAGATTTATTACGTTTTATAATATTTATATCTGAAATAATTTATATAAAAAGATTTAAAAAAAAAACATCATTTCTTAGTTGTGAAACAGATCAAATAATATCATGTTGTATGTTACCGAAAATACTATTATCAATATTTGAATATATTTATCAACGACATGGTTTAACTATATCAAATATATTATAATCATATTTAAATTTAATTGAACCAGATAAAAGATCATCTTTATTATTTAACAA
>CAJNOP010004142.1:0-11094 GCA_905250075.1 Rotaria sp. Silwood1 | reverse complement strand
CACACCCACACCCACACCCACACCCACACCCCACACCCACGTCCACATCCCACCCAAACACCCCCACCCCACTTACATCCACACCCACGCCGACTTCTACAACGGAGATTTACTGAACTGTTTTAATACAACGTGAATTCGACTTGACATATTTAAGTCTTTTTGCTTCTCTCATGTCACTCGTCGTCTTCTTTCCCGGTGAATGTTTTATCATTGTTATCTGCTGTCCCTCCCCATAGAATGCTTATTTGACGATGAGAAAAAACGAAACTAAAGGGAAAGCAGAGTCAGTAACGAAAGATAAAAGTTTCATACGCTGTAAAGGTAAGATACGAATGATTCGAAAAAGCAAGCGAATATAATAAGAAGCACATTAATCAAATGACGAAGAACAACATGGTTTTAATAGCTTCACCGTAGTGAGTAATCGTTAAGGAGAGCCGAAATAGAGAAGAAACTATTTTCAATATTATACACTTGGTGTTAAGACGCCGTAGATATCGGAAACGATTGGGATAGATATAACATTGACATCTATGATGAACTTTATTATATTTGTACGCTCTTTTGATTTATATCAATTCTATGATGTTATATATATGTCACATGACTTGTCTGCTTCTTTCTATTTCTTCTTCTTTGCTCGACAATTTCAGTTATCAGCGAAATAAGAAACGAAAGCCTGTATGACGTTACTGTGAATTTGATGAGCTCACGTATATAATAAAATGTAAACATGATAAACTTTGGGTGTGGGTAAAAGTAATAATGGGAAAGTTTTTGGCAGAAATTAATCTGGAAAGTTAAAGATCAGAACCTGCCTGTTAGGGACCGATACGTAACTATAAGAATAGAAAGCTCCTGGCCATAGAAAAATGTGTAACAGTGAGGGCACAATGCTTCGCTTCACTTATCGATATAACGGAGTCAGAGGATTACCCTGCACCAATCATATTGAGCCACAGGAGCAATGCGTCAAGCGGTGCACGAAACTGCTTTGTTTGGAACAGCTATGAACAAAACTCAGACGAAAACTTTGGACTACACCGTCATAGTTCGAACTTTGCCAGAACTGTGTTGAAAACTTCAAGGCCACAAAACATCGCATCGAAAGGAGCCCATAAAACTTCGAACAATACAAAAATCTGTTAGGATAAAATGTGATGGTCTCAAGTCTTATACAATCGTTGAGAATTACGAAGAAAACATAGTGCTCTCACAAACACGAATGATGGTAACGATACAGAAGTCGACATAACTCAGTCATTTATCAGGATATAAGTGTAACGTTTTAAGTGATACAGAAAATCATGGGAATAGAATCAACATGTTTAGACTCATATGTGAATTGGTAAGGTAGCCGATCAGACCCTTTCTTCTACCGACCAATGTGTCGAAGTCATAGTGTGCAGTATTAGACACCGTAAAGGTATGTATTGGAAGGAAGTGAAAAAGTTCCAAGCAAAGCATTCAATAGACTAACTGCTCGCAAAAAAATATCATGTGAAATTTAAGCGCTTGAGACTTATATCGATATCCTTAGGCTCACGAAACGATAGTTAAGAAGACAGAAAGAGAGTCTAACACGATTCATTAAAATGTGCACGTGACGGAAAACAAGGATGAGCAACTAACGAGTGCGGTTCGTCCATGATGAGTACTATTCACTGCACATAATATGAAAGAGTCAACAAAAGTTTTATCTGATCTATTGATCTATCAGAGTACTGGAAGAATGTGTGTGTAAGTGAGGGCATGGAGTTTTTCATTCACACCAGTCCATAGCCACACCGAGACCCACCCACATCCTATTTCAAAGTCAACTCCGACACATATATATATGTCGGAGTTGAAATCAAAATTCAGTTGCCTTTTAAAGGCTACTAATTCAGTTTAAAATTTTATTGTCAACTAGGTGATAATAAAATTAAGGATTGGACTAGGATGGAGCTAGTTGACTTCGAAACTTCTGAGTCAACTAGTTGACTTTAAAATGTAGATATTTAAAGTTGTATCATACGAAAAGTAGTAGCATATTTATGAAATAGATGAGTTTGAGAAAAAAAATAAACACTGAATAAAGACAAACAGTAGACAACAAGAAAATCAAGATATTGTAACACGACAAAATACATAACAAGAGCCTAACAATTTTTACAGTTTGATTTCCTATTAATGTGGCATTTGATACAGCATTTTGTGGAACTCACGTATATTTTCGAAGAAAATAGTAAGTGTAAGTTTTAAGTTCAAGATTTCGCGGCTCCCCACCCCTTACAGATAGGCCCCCATTACAGACATACCATGCATTACAAACCTTAGCGACCAGGTTTAAAATAATGGATATACATATACATATACACATATATATATAACAGTTTCATTCGCTATGTAATTCAATGCTTCTTATAATAAAAATGTAAATTTAAAGAAAAAAAGAAGTGCCAAAAATGAAAAATACTGAGCGAATAGCAACAAAGAAAACGGAAAATAAGTGCGCTTGTCAGAAAATTAAAAAATTCGTGATTTTATACTATCTATATTTCATATTAGTATAATGACTCTGAAGAATATACGTGAGTTTCACATTTCAGCCCCAAAGGGGCTGCGCTAACAAGCTTTTCTATTATTTTTCTTGCAGCAACATCGATTAGTATTGCAACGACCAGAGCATGTACATGTTTCTGTTGATTTTAAATTTGTGTAAATTTGACTTACTTGAATAAAAGTAATGGTTGGTAATTCATCGGTATTAGTAGAAAGTAATGATGCAGAATTCGCATTAGTAAGATCTAAAAATGCTGCTGAGTCAAAATGTTCTTTTATAATACCATTTTGTGTAGCAATTATGTGCATAACTTCTGCATTTTTGGAATATTTATCTACCATTTTACATGGCAAAATTGTGGAGGCAGTATTTGTACGATCAACATCTGAAACTTTTAAACAAACAATATCACCAATATCATAGATTCGATGTCGGTTAGCTGAATTATTTTTATATTTGATAAGTTGAGATTGTGCGTTTTTAAGATATGACTGTTCAGCTTCGTCTCGAACTTGTCGATGACGATCATTAAATTCTCAATTATTGCATAACAACTTTATATAACTACATTTTAAAGTCAACTATTTGACTCAAAACTTTCAAAGTCAACTAGCTCCATCCTAGTTCAATTCTTAATTTTATTGTCACCTAGTTGACAATACAATTTCAAAGTCGATTAGCTCCATCCTAGTTGACTCTTTGATTTTAATGTCATCTAGTTGCCAATAAAATTTTAAACTGAACTAGTTGCCTTTAAAAGGCAGCTGAATTTTAATGTCAACTCCGACATATACATATATTTATATATATATATGTGTGTGTGTGCGTATGCAATTCTAGATTTACACTTAATCATTTCTCAATTGTATAATCTTTCCAAGGTCGAACATTACGACGACCAGATACGACCATATAACGGCCGCTTTCGACGCCATATACCGCCGTATACGGCCGTATCTTCGCCGCTTTGGTATGGACCGTATTACGGCCGTATTTTCCCGTGCCGTAAACGGTGCAATACGACAACAGTAAACGACCGTATATGCGCCGTGGCACGAAACCATTTAAGGCACACACGGCCATATACGTCAGCGTATACGGTCCTAACATAATCGCACGCGGCCGTATACAATCGTTCCGCACAAACCCAGGCCCAACAGTATGGTGACCGTAAACGAGTCGTAAATGACTGTTAATCACAGTTTACGGTCGTAAACGGTCCGTATTTCGCCCGTTTGGTAGTGACAGTATTACGGTCGTATATGCATCGCGTCGTATACGACTACAAACGGCAAAAACGGCCTGAAAATGGCGTATTTGATCGTTTACGACACGATGCAAATACGACCGTAATACTGTTGCTACCAAACGGGCGAAATACGATTAAAAACGGCCGTTTACGACCGTGTGTCTTTCATCTGGGTATGGAAGATTCACATACACCCAGATTAAGCATTATGACGCTTAGATACGACCGTAAACAGCCGCATACGATGCCGGATACTGCCGTATACGGCGAAAATACGGCCACACACGGACGTATTTACGCCGTATTGCTATGCACCGTATTACGGCCGTAAATCGCCATGCCATGAACGGCGACACACGATTGCAGTATATGACAGAGAAAACACGGCAAAACAAAGCAGCTCGAGGCCGCCTTTCAGAACAACACACAGTCACATATCCTCCCACCCTAGGATTCTCGGGATGACCTTTCAAATGAGGGGTATATGTATGGGTCTCCTCATTGCCCTTCACTGAGAAATAGAATCTCGCTATTTGATTGGTGGAAAAATATACCAATCAGATATCAGGAGTGTATATCTCTCTTATTACACGGGCGACACATAGTCATGTTCTGGCCAATCCTAGGGTTATCGAGCACGCTCTTTCGAATGAGGGGTATATGTATTAGTGTGCATCTTGTGTATAGCTGAGAAATATTATGTCGAAATCTGATTGGTATGTTGAAATGGCCGGATTATCGCTTAGAGCCGGTGTAATTTGTCGGTAGTCGGAAATGATGGGTTTTTATGTTGGTCGTTTGTGATGGGCGTAATACTGGGTAAACGGTTGTTTACGATTGCTGTATACGGCTATCGAAAACAGGTAGCGTATACGGTGCTTTACAGCTTTTTATCGTTTGCACGTTTACACTCGCTGTATTGTTACGATAGTTGTTTACGGCAAGTTTTTGGGGTCATTGTTTGCGATGACCGTAATACATCGTAAAGCATCGTTCACGATTGCTGTAAATGGCGAGCGCGAACAGTTGCCGTTATTCGCCGTAATTGGTTGGTACACGGCCGTGTACGACCGAGGAGGATTGACCTGGGATACACATTTTTCGACAGTTATCAATTCCTGAAAGATAAAAAAGATAGAAATTATTCAGAAAAACTTCGACCGTTAAATTTTACAACAGTAGATGTTCAATTTAGCATGGGACTATCCATAAAAGGCATCGAAATTAAATCAAAAGGGAGATATTTCTATATAGAGAGTGATTCAAATATTTCCTGATCATTCAGACACTTAATATGAATATTTCGTTTTCTTTCGCATAACATAGGAAAAAGTTTTTGAAACTTTATGTTCTTGAAGAATACTTTAATATAGAAATGAACTGTATGATTCAGCAGTATATAAACATGGTATTCAAATAAATGAAGATTATCCTTAATGAATAGATAGTTATTTTTAAGTCATAGTCTAAATTGTATTATATTTTGGTGTTTTATCGGTTCTAAACTTCATTTTTTCTTTTTCTTGTTTATTTTATGCATAAAAATCATGTGTCGAAGAAGAAAACTTTGTAGTAAGCTCGATTTTTCTTTGTTGTTCGTGATATATGTATTGAGTCGTATTCTCATGCATATTTATCAATTTTTACTTTTCACATATCTAATGTGTGTCGCAAAATTTTCTGGAAAAAATAGTTTTGTTTTTCATCGGCTAAAACATACTTTGGAAAAATGAAGAATACCTATTCATAATCTACATTGAAAGCCCTTTCTAAGTGAATGTTCAAAAAAATTTTATCGTGTTTTGTCTTTGAGTAATGAGCATATCTTTAAGTAGCACTAGAATATAGTCTATAAAAAGCAACTTGGAATTGCTGTAGTAGAAGGAATTGATCTTTAAGCAATTTTGTATTTTTTTCTACCAGAGCATCAGACGATAAGATCTTATGAAGAAAAAGCAACAATATACGATGGGGCGTACAGAAGAAATTTGAAAAATACTAGAATATCGGTCCTTTCTACCACAGCGATTGCAAGTTGCTTTTTATAAACTATATTCTAGTGCTATTTAAAGATATGCTCATTACTCAAAAGCAAAACACGATAAAACTTTTTTGAACATACACTTAGAAAGGGCTTTAAATATAGATTTTGAATAGGTATTTTGATTTTTCTGAAACATGTTCTGGCTGATGAAAAACAAAGAGACATTTTTCTCGGAACTTTTGCAGCACCCGTTATTTAATGAAGTCCTATTTAATAAAAACAATACAAATTAGGTATATTTTAACAAGCAGACTTTTTTTAGAAAAGCTTTTCTCATATTGAAGGTGCAATTGGAGAATAACCGATGAAAGTGAACATATCTAAATGCTAAAGCAGCTCAGAAAAGAAGACTTTTATAAAGACATAGCTGATGAATGTTGAGATTCTAAATACTAATTATATGACAGAGATCTATACAATCCAATGATGAAAATTTTCTAAATAATACATAAATAACAAAGAACAAACAAAGAAAACGCTTGCATAGTTTCTATTTGACATAGACCGAACTCAAGCCGTTTGAGCTTGATGAGATTGAACGCGATCTGAACAAATGCAATGCACCATAAGTTCATGAAAATCAAATTTACATTTCATACAAAGGAATTGCAAAAAATGTGAAACAATGAGTGATGCGTATTGACTTAGTCGACTCTGTAAAGAAGTAAAAGAAGCCGTACTTGTATAAGAAGTATCTCCTGATTTTTATGATTCTTGAACAACGATCTTTCATTCGTATTAAGTTTCCAATGGTAACAGGTGTCTTAAATAAGTACAATTTGTCCTACAAAACGTTATTCATTCTTACTAATATCTAAAGACTCATTAGTTTAAATGAGCTTGATTACTTCAGATAAAAACAAGAAATGAAGAGTGGGTGTTACACTTGACAAAACCCGTTAGGAAAAGAACGCGTAAAAAAAGCATAGAATATCAGTTCTGAATGAGTACAAACCCGTAAATCTACAAAAAGACCTATGTATTTTAACGTTTGGATCTTGCAACACGTTAAAACTCGTTCAAGAAATCGTTAAAACGTCGTTTTAATGATATTTTAACGGGTTTTAACGCATTTCCTTTTAAATCTTGTCTGATTGGATGGGCACGAAGAGAAAAGAATAAGTAGACCAAGACCCAGTAAAATACGAACCGAAAACCTTTAGGTCGCATGATCATACGTAGAAATTAGTGTGCCAAATATGCACACTTTCACCAATTTGTCAAGACGACAGTAATAGCTTAAAGGCCGCAAAGTAATACATAGAAAACACGCTAAGTGTATGTGAATGTCAATGTGTTACATATCACGTTCACCTACAGCCTCAAAATTTATTCTGAATTCTGAATTAGATGTTTGTAGATACCAAATATCTCGAATGATGACCACAGCGAAAAATCAATCTAAGACTATATCGAGGAACAAAATCGCTCTTGTAATTGGTGTTGGTGACTACAAATATACTACAAAATTAAAAAATCCACTAAATGATGCCATAGCTATGGCATCTATATTGCGAAGTATCGGATTCATTGTTACACAGGAAATAAATTCAACAAATGACGAAATCAAGACAACTCTTTCAAACTTTAAGAGTTCAATACAACAAGGGGACATGGTACTATTTTATTTTTCAGGACATGGAGTACAATGGGAGGTAACTAATAAAGATTTTTAAGTATGAATAGTGTTTTCTGATACAGAGTGCTCGAAAGGTTACCTGACTGTCTTTGATTGCGAATAAATTTTAATAGGAACAAGATAGAGAGCTGCGGATTTTCACCAGCTGAAATAGAGGATGAAGACACATAGAAATGCATAAATAAATTAATTTAACTAAACATTTTCAAGGAATTAAATCGATTTGTTTGAAAACCAACGTAATCCGTAAGATGACTATACTAAACTTTTTATGATTAGGTGTACATTCGAACTGCGAGCAGAAGACCTACAAAACTGTACAAAGCCACGCCATGAGAGCTACTACTTTAGAAGGTATTGGGTATTTTAATAGATATTCTAAGCCAGTTTTTCTATGAATTTATCGGAAAAAGAGGACTTTTATGTGTTTCTTATTTTATAAGAAACTCTTGTTTCGGCATTTTTTTTCAGAAAACCGATAAAGAAAACATCTTAGAAAAACTTATAATATAAGATTCGACGTGTCTTCATTTCCTATTTCGAATGGTGAAAACCGCAGGTCTTTATTTTGTTCCTATCAAAGATTATTTACGATCATAGACTACCAGGTAACTTTTGGACCACCCTGAATATGGGAAGCTTTGCTGGATAGTCTAGAACAAGAAGAAACTTCACGAAAATATTCTACCAAACTGTACCATGAAAAAAAATTTCATGCTTTCTATACATTCGAGAATTTCGGTGTGTCCTCTTAGTAAAAGAAGCTTGCCTCTTTGAAATAAATCTAAATAATCTGCAATGTTAGATACAACGAGCATGAGTGGAAAATTTTATTGTACGATACATATAGGATCAAAACTTTCTAATACCCAAAGAAAATGCCAACAACGATGATGCCAATATTCAACAAGCTGTGTTTTCGCAAAATACAGTGACGACTCAAATGAAGGAGAACGCAAATATAGATTACCAAAAATTAAAACAATATATGATTCATGTACAAGGTTTCATGGATGACTTTAAAGAAAGATCACCGTTTGTAATAATATGTCTATTGGATTGTTGTCGGAGTTACTACCTTCGCAATCCCAATTTAGTTAGAATGACAGCGAAAGAATTTGATACAAGTTTCTCTGAACACAACAATCAGAAAAGAAAAGTTAACATAGGCTCATTGATTGCATTCGCCTGTGCACCAGGAACCAAAGCAGATGACAATGAAAACCAACAAAATGGCTTGTACACAAAGCATCTTCTAAAACATATTGTTGAACCCAATACAAATATTTTCAACATATTAGGTGCTGTCACTCAAGCAGTGAGTGAAGAGTCAAATGGGAGCCAAATACCATATCATAGTGGTTCGTTAGCAACAAAAAATGATATCTGTTTGTACGAAAAACCTACAGGTAGGCAGTAAAAATTTGAATTAATCTAGAGCAAGGACAAGATTTGACTGATCTCATCTAAGAAGTATTTAATGTAAAGGGTTTCTATTGGTCTTTTACATGACAACTGAACTGATTGAGTTAACTTCGTTACCACTATTTTTCATTCATATAAATTAATTATAATTTGTGTGCTGGTCTAAATTCAGAGTAAAATTATTAACAAAGTTGGTGCGAAATTCCCTCCTTTGTCAACCTTCAGTCTCAAACTTTGTTTCGTCCTTTACTCATCAAAATTAGATTGCAGCGCTTCTCGTTTTTTCTCTTCCACTAATGAGATATGCTTCGCTCTCGTCTTTCCAATCACATTCTTGCGTTTAGGTTTGTTTTATCAGTTTTTGTTCATATCTCAACACTGTTTATATGAGTGATTAAGTGTGTACAGGACGAATTAAGGTCTTCTCTTCATTCATGTCCATAAACCTAAATCACACGTAAACTTTCAGCGAGTATTTCTCCATGTCACGTCTAGTATTAGCTATATCGCTGAATACTTATGGTTGATATGGATTAAATGAATGACTCTCACCAAACCGTAGTGTTCTACTTATAAACACCGTCTTTTCTGGCTAAAAATATCTGAGCGCAACACTCGAGCGAAAATTGCAATCAAATGATGTATAACACACTATGTGTTGCAATAAAAGCTTTTTTCAATAAGTTGGCTTATTTTTCTCCACATAGACTTCAGCAGATATAGACGCCCAGAAAAAAAGCTGTAGTCTGCATTTCAGTTACATCCTTAGCATAAAAACGTATTACAGAAAACGATTAGATATTCTGAAAGTCCGTAGACTTCTCTATCACCTTACATAATTAGGTTTTAGTTTCCATTTATGTATTACAAGAATAAATTCAGTATACTTAAGGCATCTCCAAGTCGAGATTCCCACAGACATGATTTTTTCACAGCCATCACAATTAGTTTTTTTTTTGAATTTTTCATCACAATAGAGTTCTTTTTAGAAAAGCAATTATGTATTCTAATAGAGTGTGAAACTCTCTATCATTCTGTATGTTTGCCCTTTTCTTGCATTGATTGATTTAAAAATAGTTGGAGTACAATGAACATATCCTGAGTCGACAAGCGCCAAAAGTCGTTACTTTTCTGCTTTTTCAAAGTATATTCACTATGAAAATAAATCTTTAAACAAGAAATTATGAGTGCTGTCGGTTTGAAACTTGAAATTTGGAAGTTGAAACTTAAATTTCAATTGAATTCAAGTTTCAACTTTAACACTACTGTTTAATTCTTTGATATTTCTGAATCTTCTTGAATTTTATAAAATCTTCTGAAACACTTTCATATATTCTTTTTTCTTGCGGCTAAAAGTTCCTTGGACTCTTTCTCTTTGTTCGATTCCTAGACTTTCTTAATCCAGAATACGATCTTTGGTTTCGATGACTCTGTCCATGCTTCGATGTTGTTTTGTTTCTTAAATTTCTGAAACTCTTGGAGTTTCTTATCTGTATTAGGATCTTTTAGTTCCTTTAGTTTCTCTCCTTCGACATTGTTCAAATAGTCTTGACTTCTAGATTCCTATACTGATTGAAGTACTTGATTTCTTTGCATCTCTCAAAACGCTGAATGCCTTCAATTCCTTAGTTTGCTTCAGGTAATACAGTCTTGTCAATTCCTAGAATTATCATCTGATATATTATTCAGGTTTTTCAACTCCTTAGATTCTTTGAAGCCTTTGCCTCATTTGAGTTTCTTGAGCTCTCTGAATTTCTTTAATTCATCGTAATCATGTTTTCCATGGATTTCTCGATATTGTGATGCTTATTTAATGCTTTGAAATGCTTGAGTTTATTCACAATTACAGTTTTTACGAATTCTCTCAGTTTCTTAAATTTCTTGGCTTTCTAGAATTCATTGTCATTTTCATGTGTATTGGAAGTTTTTATATGGTCCTCAGAATCGTTTTATCTATTTCCATGAGAATGAGAATGTAAGTATGATGTAGGTGTAGTTGTTACTGTTGTCGGATGTTACTTACAATGGAAGTATGTGTGTTGATAAGTGAAAAGATGGCACATATTCGGATCAAATGAAAGCTCTCACCGCCAAACTAACAAGGTTAAAATATTAGTGGCTGTTGGCGTGCCTAGAGCGAGATATTTAAATTTCAAGGTATGTGAAATTTAGGCATAAAAATGAATCAG
>CAJNOP010004141.1:0-11097 GCA_905250075.1 Rotaria sp. Silwood1 | reverse complement strand
ATGTGCATATATACTTTAATTATCGTTTTGCATAGCTGAAATTCATCTACGAAGAAGTCTCAAGCATTTAAAAAAATCTCTTCATGGTTTAGACAGATGAGACGATGAGCGATAATGAACAGTTGAGAGCTTCCTTATATGGAAATCTACGATTCAGATTCATTATGATTTCCTCTACACAACTCTTGGGTATAGAAATAGTAGATGTCGTATAGGACCAGGTTTTGATATTTTTCGGGCTCTGCAGTCAGCCGACTTTTCTAGCCGGCCTTGGGCCGGGTAGAGGTCTAGTTTTTAGTTTTATTTTTGAAACAATCATCTCTTTTTACTTTATGCATTGATAGCTTTTTGATTTATAGTTTCACAATCAATCGTTTAATGCTGTTAAGATATGAAATACATAGAAGATAACATATTCTATGATAGATAATTTCGAACTATTAACTAGTTTTTCGACTCATCAAGTAATTAGGCCATAATGGATCTCATTTTCGAAATAATAAAATGTATTTATAATCTGGAACTTTGTGATCATATAAAATCAACAGTGTTTAGAATATTTTATCGATAGTTTTCTTTTAACATAATGCATAATGTAGAAAACTTGATTTTTCTCTTTGCTTTGTATTATATTAGAATTGTCTTGGACTTAGAGTAAAAAAAAACGTTCATTAGACTGTCAAAAGCATCTTTAGGTAAAAATTTCGTATGAAATTTTTTCTATTCCAATTTTTAGAAATAGTGTACAACGTATTTGTAGTTGTAATAAAATAATCATAATTCAGGAAGAAAAATCAAGGATTGTTTTTAGTCTTACTAACGTCTATTTGTAATGAAAAAGAGGATTAAAAAATGAAACAATAATTTTTACAATCTTTTATCGTGATATTTTAGAGCAATAAAATATAGAATGACATTCTTGTGTGTTTGATCTACATAAAAAAATACTCATTTGATTTTTCCGATTTTAATACATTATTATAAATTTATGGTAAACGTATTATTTCACATGCAAAGCTAGACAAATATAATGAATATTATCACTGATTTTTTTTCCTACTAAATAATATTTTTGTATGGTGAGATGTACAACAAACTTTCAATTTATATAAAATCTTTCTTTCAAATTATTTGTACTGTATATAAGATGAAAAGCTACTGTCACTTCTCTTATTATGGACTAGAGATGAGTAAAAGACAGACAATGTGCAGTCAACGTGTTGTCTTGTCCTGTTGCTGAGCAAGACAAGTGATCATCTAGTGACAGGACAAGACCTACATATTGATCCTGCATTTTTGATACGCTATTTTTGGGTTAGTCAATGTTTAGCATAGGAAAATTTAGTACAGAAATGTCAGCACACGAAATGATCATTACAAGGAAAATTTACCACCACGATGTTAAGCACAAAAGAATTCAGCTTGATGAACAATAACGCTCTAAAAACATTTATTCAGAAACTCAAAAAAGTTTTAACAATTGTACAACAGCTTAGAAAAAGATCTTCTGTAATTATACGGGAAAGAATCGTCACTATCGAATCCACATCGATTTCGAATTCACGTACGGAACCTTGTTAAAGTTACCCGAACTGACAAAATATTCGCAGGCAATTCTAAGTCTTTTGGATCTTGTATAAAAACTTTTAAAGATTTTTCGCATATCCCCAAGAAAAATACTGAGAGGTTTCATATCATTATAAGTACAGAACCTTATGGTCGGCGTCATATGTGAATCTTTTTCAGACTCCATTGAGTCCAGGCATATAACTAATCTAACCTCGTTTTGGTCGTCTAGACGGATCAATTCAAGTTTAGATTTCGCTTTAGAATTCGGATACTGAAACTATCTAACCAGTTCAGCTAGCATCGAATATTTAGATGATTATTCAAGCTCTTCTTGAAGTTTATGAGTTGTAATGAAAGCCCTGTAAGGTTCGGCCAAATATCAGTTCGGTTATTTTCAAACATTGTTAATCTTCTTTTAGGATGCTTGTAGTTGTTTCATTTTGTGGATCCGCTATTTTATTGTGCATAGATCTATTATGGCTAACTTTAAAATCCCTTCTTTTGACTTACTATAATTTATTTTCATTAATTAATTGAAAATGACTGTGCTCAAGACCAAACTTGGACATTTAGACTCGGTGCATATCTAGTTGATTCTAACAATAATCTTGATAAGTGAATTCGAAATATTTGTGAACTCGGTAGTGAAGATCCTTTTTCGCATAGTCACAGAAAGATCTTTTCTAAAATATTGTACAGTTGTCGAGCCTTTTTTTGAGTTTTCCAGTAAACTTTTTTGAGACTGTGATTGTTCTTCATGTTGAATTTTCCCGTACTTAACTTCCTGGTGCTGAATTTTCCTATTCTGAAATTTCTGTATCTCGAAATTGTGGAATTCAATTGAGCTGCTTAAGTTGTCGATGCTAGAATTCACTAAAATATATTTTGATTTGCAAATAACTATCTATTATTAACACATATTGATAATGAAAGCTGTTAATTGTAAAATATTGTGATGAGTGTGGAAGAACAGAAAAGATGGATAACTTAAATTTAGCCATATTTTTACACTATTTCTGCAACAGTTCTCGATTTTGCGAGTATGTCTGTCAAAGTCTATAAGGAAGAAGCGGCAGTAGTAAATTGTCTGACGTAGTCTGGAATGAACTGTAACTAGAATATCCCTCACGTCCTGAGGATGATAATGAGAGTCCAAATTTCTGTTCACATACTTCAACAATCTTTTTCGGTTACATTTCACATAATATAAACAGTCAATGTAGAAAAAGTTGTTCTGTGATTATCTTTTTTTATGAACCGATTTTTGTAAATATAACTTTAAGTCCAAATTCTTCTCCTATTAAAATTAATTACGAATAATCAAAATCAATTGTTTTAGGCTCGTTTTGCAAAACGTTATGGATTACATGGTATTACATTATCATCAATAGGAATGGATGATGTTACTGGAGAATGTGGACAAGGTCCTTATCCCTTATTACATGCTGTTGCTGATGTTTTCGATTTATATATTAATAAATCATCAGGCATGTGAAATATTTTTTATCAAAGTTTTCTTTTTAATTTATTAATTTTAGTTTCAAAAAATGTAGATGAATTAAAAATAGATTCTAAACAAAAGCATATCTTATGTTCAATAAGTTCAATAACAAAAACATATTATAGTTCAATACCTTTTACATTGGATAAAATTGATGTTCGTCTTTGTACACATTTATTAATTAATTGTAATAGCTCTTTATTATCATCATCAATTTCTGATAAATTAAAAAAAATAAATTCGAATTTAAAAATTCTTCTTAAAATACAATTAAATGATGATGATATAAATATAAATCAATTAAAAATAGATATTAATGATAAAAAAGTTGACGGTATTAATATAAATATTAATTCAAAAACATTTTCAAATAATATAACTGAAATAATTAAGGTATTTTTTTTTATACAGAAACAATGAAAACAAAAAAAATCATAAAAAATATTTATTTTAGACAATTCGAAAATCATGGTCGAATAAATATTTATTAACAATTTCATTTCAAGTTCCAACAGATTCAACTGATCAAACATCATTTCTTCAAATGATTGAATTACATAAGTAGGTTTTTTTTATATTTCAAATAGTAAATTTATTTTTTTATTGAAAATTTTTAGATATTTTGATTTACTTATTCTTCTTCCGTTCGATAAAAAATCCATAGAAAATTATAATAATATTCAACCATGGAATAGTCTCTCTTCTTTTATACCAGTTAATCCAACAAAAAATATTGGAGATTTTTCTATGGTTTAAAAAAAATACTAATTATATTATTTTTAATATTAATTTATTTTTATCAAATTTAGATATCAATACTTCATTTTGTTCTTTCAACTGGTTTACCAAAAGAAAAATTAATTATGAGTATTCCAACATATGGTTTAGCATTTAAATTAGAAGATGAAAACAAATATCAAATTGGTGATCATATAGCAAAAAAAGATTTTTCAGACCGTATTATACATAAAGTTGGAATACTTTCTTATCATAAAGTAAAATTTTTAAATATAAAACATCAACTAGATTCATTTTTTTTGTTATTTAGATTTGTCATCGTATTCAATCGCATCATTATAAAAGAATTTTTAATAGTCAAAGTATTTTAGTTACTGCTCATTCAGAGAAAAACTTTATTATATTTGATGATATAGAACCAATAATGTTAAATAATAATATTAGTATTAATGGCACAATTGAATTAAAAGCAAAATTTATAAAAAATTCACAATTAGCTGGAGTATTAATAGATTCAATTGATATGGATGATTACACAGGTGTATTTTGTCATAATGGTGTATTTCCAATCACATCAACAATTTTTCGTGTATTCTTTAATGAAACAACATCTAAAAGCTCAATTAATATATGTGCAAATGTGAAAACACTGGAAATTCTTCCAGATGAAAATGATTCACGTTATTATTACGTATGCCAACCCAATTCAGACAAACCATATGCTCATCTCATGTGTCCATTAAATATGTATTTCCAAGATAAATATTGTGTTGAAGAACTATCAGTAAGTTTTGAATATATTTCTATGTTAAAGTTTTACACCGGACTTTTTTTTTATTCATCAAGTTTTTATAGACGTCTTGTAGTAGCATTAGTATTAAATAAACGTTAATACTTGGACATTAGAATGAATTCTTAAGTCTAAGGGAGAAAAACCATACTTCTGTACTTCTTCATACTTGTTGATGCATCTTCGTACTTCATAACAGCAGAGGTATACTTTTGCCCTTTGATTAAATCGAATTCTTTCGCATGATTGACATTAGAATTAATTAATGCGAGGATGTTAGGATTAAATTAGTATTATTTCTAATTCTCATACATATACTACTCGTCGTAACTATTTAAAGCCTAGCTGGACATGAAATTTGCAACTTTCAAATAACTATCTCAGCATCATACTTGCCATTTTTTTAAAGACGATTTAAACATGATATCTGTAACTTTTTTAAGTTCTCTCTGGACAATACAGGGTATCATAAAAGTCCTGTCCACTTAAGAAATGCTTATGACTCTATTGTTAAACAAGCTTAATTTAATTTTTTTTTATTCCGAGAGGAGATCATAAAGTTTTTTTTTTTGTAATAAAAAGTTTATAAATACTCTTTAAAGAGTATCACTTACAACTGCAACATAAAAATGTTGCATTTCTTCAATATCAAAAAAAAGGTATGCAATGTTTTTTCTATATTTAATTGAATTTTTCTTGTCATTATGAGCTCAAAATCATTATCATCCCTTATCTTTGTTCTACAACCATTTATTGGACATTTTTTAAGAAGATCGATCAACTGGTATATATTTATAAAGCATATTTTCTCTGACAAGCAGGAGCTTGCTTAATTAATAAAATCAAAGTATCGAACGATTTCAAGGCTCCTATTATCATAAAATTTCGCATTCTTGCATTCTTTTTATAAGAAAAAATGGAAATAAATGCTGTTAAAATAATAGTACCACATGATAATGATTTTAACACTTTATTACTCATAGCATTTTCAGAAGAGCCACTGGGAAAATAACTTTATTCATGGAGTACTAGTCCTTCTAGTATGTTAATGTTGTGGTTTGATCCATTGAATGTCCTGCTCCTAGAGTAGGGCGGTTTGATTGATCCCATGCTCTTGTGCTGGAGAAAAGGAATTGAACTACATTGTAATACTTAATTTTTTTTTTGACCACGTTATTGACTGGGCTAAAGCAACATATATATCGTGCTATTAGAGTAACGGAAAAAGGCAAGTAGTGAACCTAAAACATTTTAAACCAAAGAATACATGTATTTTTTATACGTGTTGTCAAGTTATAGCCTAATTTGTTCTGAGACGTTTTATAGCCTGTGGAGAAATGTAATTCATCATATATATGATTTCGACTTGGCATGAGTTGAGCTTTATAATACATGTATTAACTTCGCTCTTGATTACTCTTCATCTGCTATATAGTGGCTACATGGTCAATTGTGTCCCTTTATATCTGTCGTCCACGAAGGACATATGAAACTTTCGAAACATATTTCGTTGATCGGAGGGCTCCTTCATCAATTAATATCACACGGCAATTCCAAAAAATCTCTGTTGACTAAGAGTAGAGATCATTTTATTTCAAAATTTTCGATTTTTTTTCATTTTTTCAAAATTACCGCTTTTGTAGACCCGAGATTCCAGTAAAGAAGCAATGAAAGGAAATGTTCTTTTTACCAATGGATAGTCCATGAAGTTTGCTACAAAAAAGGTTGTTGTTTTTTTTTGAATCCGATGCTTCCTTTAATTTCTGTAATTGTTCTACAAATGGTCACTCCAGTGACCAATGGAGGGGAGGGGGGGGGGGGGGGGGGGTAAAGGGTTAAGTTCACAATAATAAAATAAATTTAATTAAATATAGAAAAAACGTTGCATACTATTTTTTTACATTGGAAAAATGCAACATGTTTATGTTGCAGCTGTAAATGATACTTTTTAAAAAGTATTTATAAATCTTATATTAAACAAAAAAAAATTTTATGGTCTCCTCTCCTAATAAAAAAATATATTAAATTAAACTTATTGAATAATGAAGTTATAAACATTTCTAAAGTGAACATGACTTTTGGGACACTCTATAATAAATTCTAATGCCTATGATGCCAAAGCATTAGGTTTAGTTTTAATACTATTGCTGAAAGCATTAGAGTTAATCTTAATTACAATAAAATCTCTTTATAGTGGACATTCTGGATACTTTTCAGAGTATTCCTGATATGGAAGTGTTCATTATGAAGAGGTTAAATATTTTTCAAAAGCGAAGGTTTTTCGAAGAAACAGACATGTTTTTTTTAAAATACCTGAAAAAATGTTAATGAACCAAAGAATTGACTCCAATATGTTAGTAATTCTCTGCTCGTCGTCTATTTTTATCTTTAAAAATAACGTTGAAAATCAACAATTGTTAAATAATTATTGATAAAGCTCTGTTTTTTTCAATATTCGAATCTAGAGAACATGAGAGCTAATTATGATTTGAGACTGGAGGCGAGCATATGTATTTGAGACTGTTGACAGGACAAAGAAAACAATATAGTTTTTTCATCATCTCCAATATTCCATATAAATCGATTGGTTTCCGCCGAAGAGCTATTCTCTTTCTCTTTCTCGATTAAATCTCAACCAGTCTCTTCAGATGTTCATTAGCATTCCAGTTGTTAGATGCGTGGATGAGACAATTGAAGTCAACAGCCAGTAATTACTGATTAAAGATTCGAGCTATTTTCTTCGAACTACACAGGGTAGTGTTCACTATACAGAGGTTCGATTTCAGTAAAAATTACTCTGCATAACAGTGAAACCATGTTCACTATACGGAGTTATTCACTATATAGAGGCGTCTACTACAAGAAGTTTTACTGTATATCTTTTTTTCTTATCTTATTTTGTTTATTCCTAGATATGGCGCAAATATATGAACATATTCAAAATTTGGCTATTAATAATTATTATCTTTGTGATTGTTATATCATTGATGATGTGGATTTGGTCGGAATATGGTACATCAATAATTAATCTATTAGCTAGCTTGAGAGATCTTATGCCCAGAGAATTTGGTATTCATTTTGATGTGAGACTTTATTTCCCACACCCTCATCGTCAATAATTTTTTTCCTTCTATTTTTCTTTTGTTTTTTGTTTTCTTTTTCTTCTATTTTTTTCTCCCTCTCTTTGTGTCTTTGGATGTTTATATGGGCGCAATATCATAATGATCCTGGTGGTTTTTATCTTAAAAATATTGATCCAAATTTTTGTGCACATTACAAATATATAAAACTTCGTGATGATATTTTAATTATTGGTTATGATAATTTAACATTAAGTAATGATTGATATCATACTGATCTTGAATATATAACAAATATTGGTTTATATGATAAAATTATAAAACAAATGAAAAGAAAAAAACAAAATGAAAAATGACGAATCAAAATATGAAATGTTTACAAATCGATGGACGACAAGTATAATGTTAATTCATATTTTTTAAAATATTTTATTTTTATATTCAATATGATATTTGATGATGGGCAATTTAGTGTTCTATTAGATGATGGTACTACTAATGCATTAATATAAGATAACAGTAAATAAATATGATTAACATAAAAAAAGAAAATTGTTTTATTTTAAAAACAAGTAAGTTCTTTCTGCTATTAATCAAATTCTTCAACAAATTGATGACGTTCTTCGTATGAACGGTTGTTTTATATGTATAACATTTGCTCAAAAACATATGCTTAATTATATATTACAATATTTGTTTAATAACAAGTATGATAGTAGTTTGAGAAATAAAATATGTTAAAAATAAACATTCTTTCGATCATGACTTCTTTATTATCATCATATTCATACAAGAAAATCATTTGTGTTATCTGCATTTGTATTTGTTTTTACAAAAATAACAATGAAAAATCCAGTATGTTGAAGTTAATTATATAGACCATACTGTTTATTAATATAAAATATTCTTAAAAATTTAATAAATCAAGAGAAAAATTTTTAGAAAATTTTAAAGACATTTTCACTTTTTATAAGCAAAATTTTGCCATAACTTGCCACTAGAAGCTCGTAGCTTTAAGGAGGCTTCGCTATGAGACTGTTTTCCTGATTTTTTAATAGCGACCTGATTTTCCTGTTTTTGATTGAAAATCGTGATTTTATCCTAACTTTTTATGATTCATCTCTATAGAACTAAATTTACACAATTATGACGCGTTCTTTTTTTATACTAACACGGAAACATTTTCAACTGTCCAATCGCTTTTGAGTTCGAATTCTGCGCACGAGGTAGATCGCAGTAAGATGCGAAAAATTTCACAAGGATAAGTACCCATGGATATTTTGTCCAGTGTTATAAGGATTTTACTGGAATTTTAGTCTGTGGCACGGTATATACCATTAGATCGAATGACGATATTTTGACCTGAAATTGTTTCTACAGATAGATCCATTTATGAGTAGAATGAACTTAAAATTTCAACTAAAAAATATTTTCTTTCCGAGATGTTAAACTCCTCAAAATCACTGCTATCCCACCCACGATACTACAATTTTCTGTTTTTTTTTGCAGTTTAATATTGAGAGAAGAAAAAATTATTTTGAGTTAAAATGTTTCAGATATTCTACTCATAAACAGACCTATCTGTAAAGAGAATTTTAGGTTGAAATACCGTCATTCGATTTATTGGTATATACCATGTCATAGACTAAAATTCCAGTAAAACGCTTATAGCTTTAGATGGAAGGCCTATGGGTACTATCATTTTTGAAATTTTTCATATATCACTGGGGGGGGGGGGGGGGGGTCTAGCTAGTGAACAGAATCCAAACTCAGCAACGATTTGGCAGTTGAAAACTTTCCCTCGTAAGATCATCTCTATTATACACAATACATTAGAATGAATTAGCTATTTTGCCTTTTTATAAGCCATCGAGAACAAATTCAATTGATATTTTCTAATCTAAGCAACCATTTTGAATAAAATTCGGTGCTTTTCGACATTTGAGAAGATCTAATTCAAAAGGATAGATCTTCCAGAGATAAATGTTTATAACATTGTATTAGTTTAATATATGGAGTGGAACACAAACTAAACTAAACAATAAGAAAGAAAGTACGAAAAGAATGAAGCACGATTAATAGTGTGTATCTAAAGAATATCACTTCGTTGTAGAACATATTCCTTCTCAATTAGTTATGACATTTATTGAAGCAACATAATATGTTTTAGTTTCAATTAATCATCAGTACTTCATACATTTTTATGCAGATTTGCTTCTAAATAGCAATATCAGAATAAATTTTACGATGTTCTGATTTTTACCAAAATTCTTAAGTTTTTCTTGAATATTCTTCTGTCTGTTTTCCTCATTTCGACACATAGGGCGTTGTGAAACCTGTTTTAGATTTTCTTTAGTCATACAGAAAGCAATCTACATCGTACTGCATCATTTCTCGTTATTAGTACAGTTTCTTATTGAATCTTATCAAGATGATTGACCATTTTTTTCAATAGTATTACATATCTCCAAACTCATATTTTCTGAAGGTTATTTTTTATTATTCGACGTTGTTAGAAAAAGAGATTATCGAATAATAAATTATTGAATATAGAGCAGTAAATGCTGAAGAGAAAAACAGTGAAATTAAGAACATTGAATAGAAAAATTTGAAAGAAAAATCTCAAAAAGGCGAATGGCAAAAATAAAGTTTTTGCTGTTCCATGAATATTCATGAAAAGAAATATTTTATATATAAGAAAGATCGAACAGTGCAAGTCGCCGTTTCGGATAGGATTTATAGCAGGTTGTAGAGTTCGACACTATCCTCATGATGATATTAAACGTTCATTCTCATAGATTATCTTTGAGAAATTAGAAAAATTTCAACTTCAGAAATGTCGTTCGTTGAGAAAGGACGGAACCGAATATGCTAGCAAAATTGGTCCTATTTAAAATTTCTTTCGTTTTTCTTCATTATTCAAGTAGACTCTGAAGCCATATCTTGTGTATAGATCACTCTAAGTGTGTCCTAACAAAGTGCAAAGACAAGAAGACTTGAAATGTTTGATCAATATCTTTTAATAAAGCCACAATGGTATTTCTATACCAATACTTTTGAGTTTTTTAAAAGGTATTGATCAAACATTTCAAATCTTCTTGTCTTTGCACTTTGTTAGGGCATACTTAGAGCGATCTATGAATTAAAAATGGCGTCGGGATCTGTTCAAATAATGAAGAAAAGGAATACAATTTAAGGTAAAGAGAAGGGAAATTTTTTATAATTTTCAAATAGGGCCAATTTTGCTAGCATATCCACCTGTGCTTTGATTTTTATAATGCAGCGTTCAAAACTTTAGCAATGGATACGTTAGGAGCGCTAATTATATCTGTAGTTTGAATAACTCAATACAGTAGATGTATGAAATTGAACTATTTTGGTAAAATTTTTTAAGAATACAATTGATGATATATCTCAAG
>CAJNOP010004140.1:0-11098 GCA_905250075.1 Rotaria sp. Silwood1 | reverse complement strand
CTATACCTCTATACCACTATACCTCTATACCTCTATAGCACTATACATCTATACCTCTACACTTCTATACCTCTATACCTCTATTGAGTTTGCGACAAATTGTTTGTTTTTTTCGTGACAGTGATTTTGCCGCAAATTCATATTCCCCATCATATGAGCAAAGCATCGTATGCCTTGATAATTTGAAATATTTGTTGAAAAAAATTACTATTTTAATTCTATAGATTAATGTCATCTGATATAATAAGTGTCTAGTATTAATAGAATGTTCTAGTCCACAGTTTGATACTTCAGGAGCAAGATTGAGAATTTCAATTTTCTTGAAGAAAATATTTGATTTGTTTTTCTGTACCTAAATCATCTCACTTCAAAAACGAAAGAATTTGAGTCAAGATTGATTGTAATTATTCAAGATTGTTTTCGAGACATTTGAATGTGTGAAAACTTGTTATTATGCTATTTTTCAACCTCAAATATCTTCCTCAATAGTGATCACTTTGAGCTCGATAGTTCTCATATCATCGATTTCATCAAAACAAGAGTTAGCATAAATTATTTGAAAATTTAATGTCGCTACAAAGTAATCAGGAATCTTAACAAAAAATATTAGATAAATGTTTTATTCATGCAGATACATTTCTCTTCTGTTCAAGAATGCCTGATCACTTTGATTACAAACTCAATGTCAATGTCGAAAAAGGTGTTCAACTGTTTGGTCAAATTGGAAAAACTTTTTATGAAGCAAAATGGATTCAACCAAGGGAGCCTCAAATTATTTTAATCGAAATGGATAATGAAACTGCATATCATGAGGCATCATTTTACATTCAACTCAATTCGCATGATCATATCATTCATACCTTTGGTTTTGTCGATAATGATCTTCATTTACCTATTCTACTACAAGAACGTGCTCCCTTTGGTAATCTTAGTGCTTTACTACAACAAAATCGATTTAAACCTTCTCAACAAGTACTTGTCGAAATCTTTAATCAAATCGTTGATGCCATGATTTATATTGTTGCTCAAAATATTGTTCACGGTGATCTCTGCTGTCATAATGTACTTGTTTTTAAAATGAATTCAAATAAACGAGAAGAAAATCTAGTCAAGTTAACCAATTATCATAATGCACGATCGATCGATCAGCCAATCAAGAACGACGATCGAATAACAGCTCCAATACGATACTGTGCAGTCGAAATTCTACGTAGTGCAGGTCGATCAAACTATTCTGAATTATCTGATGTTTATTCGATGGGTGTACTCATGTGGGAAGCTTGTTCACAAGTTGAAATTCCATATACAAATATAAGCAATATTGAAATTCGACAAAGAAAATTGAGAGGTGAAAAATTACAGCGTCCGTATCAATGTGATGATCATTTATGGCTGATAGTTCAAGATTGTTGGCATAATGAACCAGATCTACGTTACACGTTTTCAGAGATCAAGGTTCGACTATCTAACATTAAAATTGAGTATGTAAAATTACATTCATCTTTCTTTACTTAACACAAACATGTGTTGACAAAGTATTCTAAATATCTTATTATAACGAAAGTGGTCTTTTTTCGAATAACTCAAAAACGAAAATGGATATTAATCTGCCGCTAGTTTCGTATATATTTTAATGAGCACCGTTAATGTTTGTAAAATCTTGTGATTGCGATTTATCTGAGCATTTTCGAAAAATTATTCCATAGAACGAAAAATATATCCAATCTAAATGACACGATGTACTTTCAGTTTTCAAAAAAAAGCGAAGGATTCTCGCAATGTTGTAGAAGACATCAGTTAAGCGCTGTCGATTTCTTATGACAATATGAAGTATGAATTTGTTAGTTCTTTACGCAAAGGTTAGTTTGACAGAAAAACAACAATAATAAACATACGCACTCGAATATATATACAAGTTCGAGTTATTTCATTGATATCAACTGATAGAAACCACACGATTCAATTCTTATGTAGAAGAAGAAAAGTGAACTATGCACGTAGTATCCGAAGAATAGTACAGTATATGTGTATCATAACATAGCTGATTAAAAATCTTCAAGGTAGAACAAACACTGTTAACTGTCACCCGACATGAAAAGAACTATTGATAGATATTCATGGAGCTTTTTGTGAACTGTTAAATATTTTTTCAAAGATTCTGAAGAAAACTAAGATCAAAGATTTTTGAAAAGTATGTTTTTCTAATGTGAATTATAGTCCAAACTATCTTCTTTGTATTGCTCAAAAGTGAAGATGAATATCATTTTTGGTTGTTAAATATTCGAAAAATACTCACCGACTACATAAATCAAACAGCAAAATGATTAAAGATCCCACTCAAACAATTTATTTATTTGATTTTAACCAAAATTGTATCGAATATCAGCTCTGACTAATACAGATTATGGTTAAAATATTTTCTCAAATTTCCAACATAATCGTATGCTATCGTCAATTTACTAATTAAAAGTAATTACTCTTTACGAAGGCGAAAGTTTTAAAATGAGAATACGAGCTAATATGTCCGGGGTAGTTTTCAATTGTAGCAAAATACACATCGCTAGAAGTTAATAGAGTCCGATTTTCTGAATTGCCAAAAGTGTTTATTAAAGAAGAATTTTCGAATTCGTAACAAAAAATCACTAAGTTTAATTAAATATTTATGCTTTTATGTAAATCCAGTGGAAATTGAAAAGTTGAGCTCAATTAGGACCCGCCTGCATGTTTCTATCGTCTCACCAAAAAAATTCCCAGTTATATATTGGATAATTATTGAGCAAGGTTTACCCACGTAAATGTTATACTCGAAAAAACTGATTTTAAGAAAATCGCAAAAATAATTTTTGTTTCCATATTTTTCAAAATATAGCGAAAGCTCACATAGAAGATAGACATATTATAGATGAGTCGAAAGTACTCATTCAGCTCTATCAACGGGTATGTATGACGCCATATAAAAGTCGATGTGACACTAGCTATTTTTTTTTCTATCGCCTTTGTCGTGAATTTTTTATCAATGTCGCCGGTTAAGTTCACGAACTAGGAGCTAGTGTTCTGCGAGAATAGTCTTTGCCCGCCATGTTTTCCACAGGAATCGGTAATGGAAATTCTCCGAAAGACTTCTGGAATAGGACCGATCTTAAAAATTGACATTCCAAAAAATTAGTTTGTATTGTTCTGTTGTATGTATATACTCTCCAAACTTTATTATTTCAAAAACAAAAAAATCGAAGTCAATCCAATGTTACATCTTTGAGAAATAGAATTCGATATTTTTCCACCGACTTTTGTATCGCTTATTAATTAGAAAGAAAATAACAAATCCCTATCAACAAAAATTAGTCAAAGTCAATTATAATAACTATCATTTTATTTCTGATTAGTATGTTTGAAACGACTATGTTTCAGATTATCTTGCAGTAAAACATCATTATTATCTTCTCCTCTTGAGTCTTTTCGTTATTTATTGGTGTTGTTGATGTGCTAGTCTTTCTTTTTCTCTTTTCAGTAGAACTAAAAAAAACATTGGTATGGAAAACTGGAACCGAGAAAAGTCATGTTTCTGCAGAGTTGCTCTGCTATGGGTATCACATTACTATGATCATCACTAGTAACTAAGTTTTTACTTTTGTTTTTCCTATTAATTTTATTACTGCAGTAATAATGTTTTCATTTGTATTAATGCAATTTCGTCTGGAAGAGATAAAATTTAGTTAGAAAAATGAATTATTATTTTTTATTAATCTCAATAATTGTAACTTTTATTACTTGTTACAACTTTAAATATCAGACATATTAGCGTGTTTAACCATTCGTCTTGTTTCACAGGAGTTACAAATTTATCTTGCTATTTGCACTGTTACACACTATGTTAGAAAAAGAACTTTCTAGGTTGCAAAAACAAGAGAAATTGTTCAAAAAGCAAATATCTTCGATAATTAAGTGTGTTTGAAGAATTTTCCCATTTATGTAGTTTTATAAAGCTCAACGATTTCTCTCTAATCATATAAAAATAAAGCGAAAAACGTTGTTGCTCGATCTTTGAATCAGATGTACTTTACGATGATAGTAATAACTTTAGGAAAAAATTTCTGATGGGTGGTAAAAAAACCTTTAATATTCAGTGAAAAACCTCTGTGATTTTTTAATTATCCGTACTAATTATAAACGTACATACATCCGAATATTCATTCATGTATTTATCTCAACATTGATCATTTTCAAAAAAAAGTCGAATTTCTGAGAGGAGAAGGAGTCTTACTTATCATATCATTATAAATACATTTATTAAATTTTATTTTCAATTATTAGAAAACCGTCGATATCCTATGACTTTGCACTCAATATAGATGTCAAACAAGGTGCACTGATGCCTGGCACCAGAAAAAATAATGTCTATAATGCAGAATGGCTATTAAGAAAGGGTCCAAAAATTGTGCTCATTAAGAAAGATGAAGACATAGCTACACGTGAAATTGAATTTTATCGTCAGTTGAAAATACATCCTCGCATTATACAAGTATTCGGTTTAGTTGATTCTAAAAGTTCTGGCTCGATCTTTCTATTACAAGAGTGTGCATCACATGGCAATCTTTCGACATTGTTACGAGAAAATCATTTCAAACCACTTCCCATCGTTCTTGTCGAGATTTTTTCTCAACTTCTTGATGCCATGGCTTATATTTCAAGTAAGAAAATTGTACATGGTAATTTGTGTTGTCGAAATGTACTTGTCTTTAAAATGAATCCATATCATCGAAAAGGAAACTCCGTTAAATTGACTAATTTTGATTATGCACAATTCATGGATCATCTTAAAAATGGCAAAGATGAAATAATTGCCACAGTAAGATACTGTGCACCTGAAATTCTAGAAAGTGAAGGTCAATCAAAATATTCGGAAGCATCAGATGTATATTCATTGGGCGTTCTCATGTGGGAAGCTTGTTCGAAAGGTAAACTTCCGTATGCATCAATTGCCGATGATAATGAGGTTCGACAGCGAAAATTGAGCGGTGAAAAATTATCAAAACCAGATAACTTCGATGAAAAGATTTGGGAACTCATTCAAATGTGTTGGGCAACTCAAACAGATTTACGTTTCAATTTTGCAGAAATGAGAACATTGATCTCGAGAATCAAACCAAGGTTAGTGAAAAAAAGTATATATCTATTAATTATATATGAAATGAAGCAAGTGATCAAGCAATATTTGAGATATATTTAATTGAAGATCAATGATTGACGATGCAGTTGAAGTTGAAAACTTTTCAGTATTTCTTGAATAGCTACTTGACAAAGTCAGTGAATGAGCAGCTATTCTCTTATAACGAAAAAATCAACCCGAAAAGGTTCATGATTCAGAAGTTACTTAAGTTACAATCGAGATCAATGAATTTTAAAATGGATAATACCTTAGCAGATACAAGTCTAATGAACAAAATAAAAGAAAAAACAAACCTTAAAATACATTTTGTTGTGCTGGATCTCGGAAACTTTATCGTCGTATATTTCGCATTCATCTTCTATATCAAATTTGACACTTTCACACATTCAGTTCTCAATAAGACCAGTTCATTTTGTTCAGCTCTGTTTCTAGTCGCTACTATTGTAAAATATAGATATTGAAAATTCTCTAAATAATGTAAACTTTTGAAGCATTTCATCAGTCCTGTTGTTCAATTCTCATATTGTTCCTTTGATCTCATCAAGTTATTTAATAAATACAGAGAATGGAAGAAAATATGAATCGCACCGTCATCGGAAACTATGAAAGGTAGAGTGTCTCCTAAAACGATAGGATCTATCTCTCACTGGTATTTTATCTTTTATATCCTGAAAATCAATAGTAATGACATATGACTCACCGTTTTTTCATAATCGAGTACTAAATGTTGAAGTTGATGCAATAATTGACAGAATTACATGTCCGTTTTCAGGCTTACCAAAAATAGTTAAATATTAGTAACAATTCATAAAGTTCCACAAAACAATTACTCTCGTTTTCCATAGTTACAATGAAAATAACATAAGTTTATGATACGCTGAATTTTATTAATACGTACTCGATTTCTAAACTATTGATGGAAATATGAAGTTCGAAAAGATATACATAAAATGATTTTTTGTAGTGGATGCTATCGTTTACATATAAATATGGAATTGAACCGATCGGAGTCATAAAAGAATTTTGAGTTCTCGCGCTGTAATACAGATTCTAGCTTATGTCTAGATTGTAATCTCTAATCTACGCAATATAAAGTCTTTTGGTTTGAAACGATGAAAAATGAACTGTACAAAGTTTCTCTGTTGATATAGAATTAATTCCTTTGAACATATTTCCTAAACATTCTCATCAGCTATAGAAAAGTAAGACGTCGCTATTTCTTCTTCCTACATTATTTTTATTTGAAAAACCAAACTGGTAAGACAGACTATCAATCCGCGCAATTTCTCAATTGTAATTGACAGATTGATCAGTTGCATGAGAGCTGAACAAGTGCGGACTTTCTTGAGTACTTGAAGAATATGTCAATGAGGTATAGGATTATACTTTTCCAAGCATTGCCGAGAGAGCCACTGCATGTCACCGATCGTAGCGATTCAATCTGGTCCCATACTAGTGTGGTTTTACTAACTGATGAGAAGGTAATCTATCTCTCGAAATATAGAAAAAAAAGGAGCTTTTCCGTCTTTGAGCGGTGTCTATACAGGATCGAAAAGCTACGCGTAATCTGTATGAAAATCATATTTTCCAAGTTCTTGTCGTTACTTCCGACGGGAACTTAACCATAATATACTAGTTATGTCCAATACTGATTCACGTTTAGATTCTAGCTACTAATGAAAAATAAATTGTCAAAAAAACTATGTTTGATCGGTCCAAATGAGATATTTAGAACACTTGAGCTGTCTCGTTAAGATGTGATTAAAATAATCAATTTTCAAACAGATAGATGTACAATTGAATTCCTTAGGAAGTCTTCATTTTAAAAGTGAAAACTAGAAAGTAGTACATAAGAAAATAGAAGTTTCAAAGCAATCGGGAAAGATTCTGCTTGAAAACATCTTACGAGTGAAGGTTTCTAAGTGCTAGAGCATTTTTGAAACGAAACTATTTTCGAACGGTAGAATCCATGAATGATGCATAGCCTCAGAATGATTTGAGTGTCTGAATCTGTTACTCCAAAATATGAGGTTGTCAAGTGGATTTCTTCGAGCAAAACGGTTTCTCAAAGAAAATGTATATTACAAATTTTGAATTCTAACTTTGCATCAATATAGACTAAATTGGAGCTCGTTCGAAATTGCGATCCAGCGATTTTTCAGTAGCTGCTCTTTGAATTATCGAATTTTTAATATACTTTTTGTGGCCGAAATTCATAATTTGAAGTTTCCTTGAAAAACCATTTTTCTGAGAGAAATCCACTTAAAAATTGCTCTATCTCGTACTGAAAGGCCTAGTCACTGATTCCAACAACAATTTAGCAGTTAGAGATCTTCTATCGTCAAGCAAAATACAAAACCAGTGAACCTCAGGCTTGTGAGCCGTTGAAGCAACTGCTGAATTGAGTTTTAGCCAGCGGAAAACGACGACAAATATCAATAAATATGTTGCTGGTATTACGCTATCATAAAAATAAGTGGCTTTTCTTTTTACAAAATCTCTAGTGCTCAATTCTCAAATACAAATACGAGTAACAACTCCTCGATTGCATATTTTTTTGTGTATGATAGCACAATTAGTCGAGTAGATAATGTATAAGAAATGACACTTCTCTAAAAATTGTACTTGATATTTGAATTATCACATATTCTATCTAATATGGAATATGCAAAAAATAAATTTTCATCATCACGAATATAGACATTGAAACGGTCAGCTTGGTGTGGGTAACCATAAATGAACACATGACATCCACATTTCTGATTGGAATCTTTCATATTCTGTCACAAAAGTTAAATTGTTCTTTATGATAATGTATGAAACAAAAATGTTTTTAGAATAGCCGAAAAAAATGAGTATATCATATCATGTCACTGTGTTTAATTGCAATATTTTATAGAAGAGATCATAGGTTATCCTCAAAAAAAATAAACTTGATATTGCAGAATGCTTCTACGCTGAGTTATAGAAAACAAACAAAATTACTGCAAACATTATTTTTTCTCACTTATTATATTAATTTCTTTTGTTCATAAGAAAAATATTCGACAATTTATTAATCAATTTATGATACTTTTCTCTTGAAGAGTGGCATGGCATTACAAGTATAATCTTAATATTGACGTTCAAAAAGGTGTTCAACTGTTCGGACAACTTGGAAAGAGTTTTTATCAAGCAACATGGAGCTCAAGGCATGAAAGTCCAACCATTTTAATCGAAATGGATCATGAAACTGCATATCGTGAAGCATCATTTTATATTCAACTCAATCATAATGATCATATTGTTCATACATTTGGTTTCGTCAATAATAATCGTCATTTGCCAATGTTGTTACAAGAACGTGCACCTTTTCATAATCTGAGCATTCTGTTACAAGAGGATGGATTTCAGCCTTCACAAGAAGTACTTATTGAAATATTTGGTCAAATTGTTGATGCCATGATTTATATTGCTGGAAGAAATATTGTTCATGGTGATTTATGTTGTCGTAATGTACTTGTCTTCAAAATGAATTCAAATCAACGAAAAGGAAATTTGGTCAAGGTAACGAATTTTCATAATGCGCAGCACACTGATGAAACGTTGAATGACAATGATCGACTAATCATCCCCGTACGATACTGTGCACCTGAAATTCTACATACTCGAGGTAAATCAAATTATTCAGAAGCATCAGATGTCTATTCGATGGGTGTACTCATGTGGGAAGCTTATTCACAAGGAGAAATTCCTTATGCAAATATGAGTAACAATGAAATTCGACAACGACGATTAAGAGGTGAACAATTACAGCCACCATCTAAATGCCACACTGATGAGTGGACACTAATTACACAATGTTGCCTCAAAGAACCAGAGATACGTTGGACTTTTTCCCAATTGCAAAGTCTACTATCAAGCATCAGAATAAAGTAAGTAGAATTAAATAAATATATACAGAGTACTAATATAAACAAATCTGTATCTCTCAGACAAACTACGTATCACATCTTTGAAATAGTCGATATTGATTGATCTTACCAATTTATTTTTTTCCCCGTTGCAAAAAAAAGTTTAATATTTTTAAATGAGAGTTAACAAAATTAGTATTCACATTTAAAATGAGTCATAACACTTTCAATTATGAATATAGTTTTTACTATATTTCTCGTTGTCGCAAGAGATATTTCATATAGAATTCGTAAGTGTCACTTGTTGTATATATATAGAAGATACAGCTTGTTATATTATACATGTGATATCAGAATGCGGGTCTGATTCTATTAAAAAAATCTAAAAAATATGATTTCTATTTTTCGTATACTTCTGTTTTAGCCATTGTGACAAAGTCACGAGTGTGATTTTCTTAAATCAAAGTAAAAAAACTGTTATTTCCAAAGATTTAATTATGTCTGGCAAATGTTATCTGAACCTAGTCTGGTTTAAATGAAGCGCTAGAATAAACCCAGAATGATTCTTGTCTGAATCTTCTTTTACTTAGCTACGTGAAGAATTTTTTCGAATGAATGATTATACGACTTGCTTTTGGTAGAGAATAAAGTTTTCCATATAATAAAAGCTTATCATCGCCACTCGAATGGAGTGAAAGCACGAAACTCTTCATATAAATGATGGTAATAGATATCTGAGCCTCACGTTATTCAAAAAAAAGCGTATTACCATAGCTTTTGTATGAATGAAATGCGTACTTTAAAGAAAAATTTCATGACTCAATGCAATAAACTACAGTAGAGCCAGTATCTGACACGAATCTCAGAGTTTTACAGTTAACAGTACGAAAGATGTTAGAATACACTTAGATAATCTGTTTCTTTTTTTGGCAAAGAAACTGGTATTTTACAGACTACTTTTTATTCGATTCATACTTTGCTTAGCTTTGGAAGCTCGTATTTTCTTTATTCTTAAGTTCTTTAAAAAAATTTTCTTTGGTTGAAAATTTAAATAAAATCGATTTTTGCATCGAATATAGCTATTGCTGTTGCCGACGAAGATGTGAGCATATAAGTCCCCGTATCATCTCGGAGAGGTAAACTGTTATCTATTGTTTACCATGACCGCTTTTTATTTCATAATCAATACCTACATTTGTCCCTATTTTATCATGTCGAATGAGTGATACTAATATAATATTATTTTTTGCCTCGAAACAGATTACATCCATTACTCTTTGGTTAGATTCAATCTCGAAATCGTCGACTCATTTAAATATTTCGAAGTTTCTCGAAACTTTGATCGGAGTCTTTCATGTAGTGCTTGGATCTTTGGAACTTTGACTTTTGATTTTTGAAGTAATCGTAGCCATATTAATCATTACCGTATCGTGGGTTTTTCTCACCAGTGCAAGCGGCGAAGTCCATCGTTTTCGTTTTCAAGTAAACTTTCAATTCTTCCTTTTATATATAGAGCTTCATAAATTGATGTTTACTGATGATGAAAATAGATCTAGTTCGATGAAACAAGCTTGAAATGATTTTCTATCGTCAAAATGGAAAAAAACATGAATATCCAGAATTTGTTTTGATGATAATCAGACTGTGAAAAGGATATGGACTGAGATAACAATTCTTTTATCCAAGAAAGTTTTTTTTACTTTTGTCTATTTGCGAGATGTCAGGAGTTCACTATAAGTGTTTCCCATTACCTAGTTTCGCGCCATTTCAAAGTCTGGTTTTTTTCCCCCCCCCCCCCCCCCCGCATAGTCCCTTCAGGAATCGAAAACTTTTTCCTAAAAAATTCTCTGAAGTATACCATTTATATGCAGTTTTGAGCGCTGATTACGAAAATCATATTTATATTTTGATTGAGTTGAGCTTTGTATATCAAAAGAGCATTTTACCACTAAACGGACGACAGAGTCATTTTTGCATATATTACTCTGTCCATGAATGAAAACATTGTTTTTCTTCTTTCTAAAATATATATAAAATA
>CAJNOP010004139.1:954-11106 GCA_905250075.1 Rotaria sp. Silwood1 | reverse complement strand
CTTTAATTAATGATAATCAAATATCATATGAATTTAAATCAACTTCACGAATAAAAATGATGCATATGCATGAGTTTTAGTTATTAATTTATAATTACGTTCAATTAAATGTATATATAATTCATTATATTCTTTTGTTCTTTGTTCAAGTAATATACTAGATTTACATAAATTATAACTTATTAAGGATATTATTACACCATCTTCATCAAACCATGTACAAAAATATTCATCATATAAATTTGATAAATGTTGTGATGATGGAAATAAATCAGATAGATATATAAATGAACCTATTAATTTATATTACATATGTTTCAATTAGAATTTGTAATGATAATGTTAAATCAAAGCCATGATGAAAAAATAATCGATCAAATAAACTCTAAATTATATATTTTTAAAGATGGATGCCAGCAAAGAAAATGTTCATACTCTAATTTTTTGATTGATAGAATTTATTTGAAATTATTGATATAAACTTTTATCTCTATGAAATAAGATAGTTTGCATGTATTATATATCAAATCAAAGTCAGAGAAACACTAGATTTTCTCTTTGATACAATATAAATCATGTCAATAAATATATGATATGTATATACATATTTAATTTTTCTTGTTAAATAATAAAGATGATCAAGATCATTAAATAATAAAAGTAATAATTGAATACAAGATCTTTTATCTGGTTCAATTAAATTAATATATGATTATAATATATTTGATATAGTTAAACCATGTCGTTGATAAATATATTCAAATATTGATAATAGTATTTTCGGTAACATACAACATGATATTATTTGATCTGTTTCACAACTAAGAAATGATGTTTTTTTTTGAAATATATTTATATAAATTATTTCAGATATAAATATTATAAAACGTAATAAATCATGTATATCACCTGTTGAAAATTGACATGTTAATTCAACATGATTTTGTATTTTATCAAAATATATTGATATAGAATCTATGAATACAATTGAATATGGTTGATTATTAGAAGCATGATAAAAGACTTTTTTCATAAATTGTATTAGGTGTTGTTTCAATGTCATGTTAATTTGTTTCATTTGATATAACTATACAAAATCCTAGGAAAACAAACAAAGAACAGATTTATATTGTTTCTTATTTTTCTCAAATTAATTTTCATTTACTATAAGAATCATCCTAAAAATGTAATGCTGTGGAAAAAATCCAATACGTTTTCAGAGTTCACGAGTTGAAACTTATAGAAAGTTTATCGAAATTCTCGAATGCAATTTATTTCGAAATATAATATTAGAAAGACGTCGTTTTCTTTAATTGTAATAGTACAAATAGCACGACTGAGAATTTGATCAATAAGATTCGAGAGGAATTATTCGATCATTGTACTAATGTAGCTTAAATGCTTTCCTTTACGATTTGTATTACCTGAAATTCTGCATATTTTCTATTTCAAAATATTTTTCGAAGTTTTGAATTATTCAAAAGTCTCATCTATTACTAGCACATAAACAATGTCAAAGTAAAAAACAAAAAAATATCTTTTCATTTGATTAAAATTTTTATTATACATATATATATTTATTTCGATAAATTAAACTAAAATATACCGGTGACATCATTAATGGTAATCATTTTTTATAAGTTATATTTTTAAGCATTTGTGCATAAATTTTTCTTGTTATATCCATAGGACAATTCAGATTATTAAAATCTTCTTTAATAATATCAATTGATGTTGTTATTGATAATATTTATAAAATTCATAGTATATATTTAGGTAATAATTGTTTATTTAATGGTAATGGAAGAAATTGTTCAATTAATAAAACTAATATAAGACCACTTTCATATAAATGTATTCCTTCAGAAACGAATAAATGACTTCCAACTGATGTATGATGTATAAGATCAAATAAAAAATAATAATAATAATTGATAATGTGCTGTTATTGATGTAAAAAGTTCAACATATAATTCATGATGACATATTAAATCACAATAAGATTGTAATTGACCACTTATTAGATAAATGTATTCTTGATGATGATGGTGTTAGTGTCGGTGACCAACATGCTTCTTGTATATAATCAAGTATATTCAGAATATGTGTCCATTGTAATAATAATGAGATATAAAATGATGATCATAATAATTTAAAACATTCATTTAAAATAGTTAAATATGAAAATATATCAAGACAATGTAGAGCTTCATCATGAATTCATAATTGATGAAAATCATTTACAATTGATCGAAATTGTTTAACTAAAATAAAATCATAGATCTTATATAAGCATAGGGTTGTTAAAGTCAAATGTTTTTCGCTAGGTCATTAGTAATTAATGAATCGAAAGAAAGTTTTATCTTCAAATTAATGGGTGATATGTACATAAAGATAATCGGATGCAAGAGAACCTAATGTCATATTGATTTGACCACATAATTGTCGAGTATTAGTTAAAATTCATAATATTATATCATGTAAAACACGAAGAAAAGCTCTGAAAACAAAAACGAGAATAAAAGTTTTTAAATTATAAATAAAATCATTTCGAATACTTACGCACTAAAAGTTTCATCTCGTGTTCCATTAACTGATAATAAAATATCATTCTATCGTGTTAATATAGCATCTTCAGTTAAATTTTGTACAAGACATCGAAGTATTATATTTATATTGACTAACTATCGATTTGTAGATTGATAATTGACATTCTAAAAGAAATTTTGAACTACAGGAAAATTTTATAAATAAAAACAACGAACATTTCTATTTACTAATGCTCGAAAAGCAATAACAAATGGATCAATTGATCGTAATTCAACTGATGATACAACATCAAATAGTGTTAATTGTGTGGAATAAATATCCAAAAGTGATTGATCCTATTTGAACAAAAAAAATAACCTGAGATAAACCAATAGTAACATGTGATTGTAAATGAACAAGAAGTACATCGACAATTTATCGTGAAAGACGTTTCCATTTATCATCTTCAATTTGAACACTATTGACAATAACTATGAACAATCGTAAAGCCTATAACAATATAAATTCTATTATTATTTTTTCAGTACATACACATGACATGAAAAGATACTTTTATTTATAATAATTAAGACGTCTAGTTTTCCTTCAAACTCAAATACATAACAACAAGATAATTATTTTCAGATCATCAATTCGTTGAAGTGTGGGTGTGGGTTCAATCGAGGAGAAAAATGACATCTACACACCCACACTCACACTCTCTCATTTAATAAAACGTTTTAGGAATTTTAATTATTCGCATAACTCGAACAAGAAAAAAAATCATATAAAACTAGTTTTAATGCTGCCAAAGCTAAATAAATAATTTTAACGATAATTTATTTTTCTCGAAAATGTTTTTTTTTGCTTCCTACCATGTGTTTCAGGTTCATGTCCACTTGCTAATAATTAATCATAATGTTTTATTGGTATAGTGGAAAAAGACAGAAAGGAAAAATATCGAAAGGGAAAAATGTCGAAAATGAAAATATCGAAAACAAAAATAATAGAAATTTAGATGAATGTAAGTGATGAAAACGAGAGTATATTGAAGTATCAATCTCCCTCACCCTCATCTTCAACTTTACTGGTTCATATTCATGTTATTTTTTTGTTTTCGACATTTTTATTTTCGATATTTTTCCCTTTCGACGTTTTTCCTTTCTGCCTTTTTCCATCCATTCGTTTTATTAAATCTTGTACTTTAATAACTTGTTTTGAATGAAGTGTATCATGTAATAACATAACAAGAAATTCAGCAATACAATAAACAAAATGCTATTTAAAAATAAACGAAACGATTAGAAATGCAACGAATTTCATCAGCTTCTAATCAACTATAATTAACACGAATTAAAAGTAATTGAACAAGTAAATTGAGTACAGCAGCTTGAAAATCACTTTCACTTCTATTAATATATTTTTTAAGACTAATTTTATAGTTCAATAAAAACTAAAATAGAAAACAAAAACAACAGAATAGATCAAATTCATTTTTTTGTTTATTTTACTCTCGTATTGCACTATTTATACTTGATGCATAACATGAACTAAATAAAATAAATTATCGATTGTCGAATACTTATTGTATGAATATAAGTTAAAGAATTATTTAATGATACTTGTGAAGAAACATTTGAAGATTTAATAAAAACTAAATTAAAAGAATATTTTTAAATGAATGTTGTGTTAACAGAAAAAATGATTTTCAAATTTCGAATTGATAGCGTTTCTTGCAGATCGCTCACGTCAACTAGATGATTTAATATTTGAATTTCAAGATAGAACCGAATCAAAAGATCTGACACTTTCACAACAAAACTACTCTCGTTAAGATCGCCGATATTCGTAAAATCAGTTTTTCTGTTACTATGACATTCTTATATTGAAATTTTCCTTCTCTAGGAAAGACCCTTCCAGAAACCTTCGTTATAAGATTTCCATCTAAAGTTTTATCCATAGACAAGTTTCAGACACAATACGACATCCTAAAGGTTTTAGCTTAAACAATAAATATTTACTATTTAAAAGAAGTTACCTCTTGTGTACATTGAATGTTGATTTAAAATAATTAAGTGTTTCTTCCAAATTTTTTTGATAAATCTTGTGTAGAAATAAGACTTAGAACTGATTTCATAGACAATAATAATCATTTCTGATGAATTTAATAAACTTTTATGTATTTGATATTATGAACATATTAATTCGAATAATTTCCAAAAGTATCTAATTGTGCATGATTAACTTTTTTAACTTTCTCTGTGCTTGATGTTGTTGATGAATCTTTATCATTCTCTTTAAAAAGAAAAAAACAAATGAATTCATTCAGACGAAACATGATCAAATATATTCTTCAAATCTAACACTTTAGAACTCCTTTCTTCTGTGAAAACTGAAATATCAACTATATTCTGTCCAAAAGAATGATGATAAAATAGTTCAATTTTCCGAATTACTTGAATTATTTGTGCTACTTTCAAAACATTTTTTCGTTTGCTGAGATTTGATAAATCTTCAAATAAAAAGAAAGAATTCAAAAAAAACATAATAAATATCTTTTTTTTTCTCTTTACTTGAAAAGATTAAATTATTAAGATCATGTAATATAAAGGGATGTTTAAAAAAATTTATAAATAAACCAAGTTCATCATATTGATTATGAAAAAATTGGTCGAATTGTTGTTGATCTTAAAACATTTGAAAGCACATAAATATCTTTTAAACATCCAACCTATATAAAAGACAAAAATAACAAACAATTTGTATTCGATTTGATGCTTGAGCTTGGAATGAATGATGAATTTTATATATCCATTGACAAGGTAAAAATGAATTGTGATCAACAAAACCTTAAAATCAAAAAGTAGCTAATAACTAACTTAATGCAATAAAATCGACTTATTCATCCAAATTCGAAAAAAGCTACGTAGTTATTATCTCTACAAAATACATAGCAAAAGTCGAAGCAATTGCTTGACGAACACGTATATCAGGGTACTGTTGTTTTAATTGTTGTTCAAGATAAGTTAATATTCGAAAATCAATATCATCTATAAGTTGAGCTAGAGCAAACTATTCTATGTACATACAAAAAGAAATTATTATAATCATAAATTTCTTTTATCTACTTTAGCAAGAGTACAAAAACTTGTAGTATGTTGAATAGAATCTTCTAATAATTTAATTCCTATGATTGTAAATACATGACTATTAATTAATAAAAAAAGGTAATAATGTTCGTAAAGCATTTAGTGAAACATGTATAACACGTGCATTATTATCATTAAGACATATAACCTTGAACTGTCTTGTGAATCAGTTGATACAAGTGAACATTGTTTAATAAAAGATGAATTGTTGTTTGAATTAATGTAGCAAGTAAACTTGCACATGCACCACGTAAATGTAGATCACCATGTTCACATAAAGATAAAAGATATGTAATATCTTAAAGAAAGGAAAAAAAAAGATGCCTTGATGTTCGATAAATTTTAATGTATTTCAAGTCATATAGAGATGGGAATTTTATTTTTCTCATTAGGAAATTTCATATCAATTACAAAACTATATTTAATCAGAAATCTTCAAAGACTAAAGAAAAACTCCTTAGAGGATACAATTGATTTCATATCTCGAACTTCGGCTTAGAACTATTTTTTGAGGTAATTGTGTGATTGTATAATTTCAATCTCTGATGTATAAATGCAGGCTTTGAGCTTTAATAAAGTGTTCTACTTGATATCTTTTCGAGTCTGATAATGTTCTAGTCTTTTGTTGATTCCAAAAAAATTAAAAATAGGAATAGGACTAGAGTTGCTGAATCAATATTCAGAAATCTCCATTCTTGAATTTTCAGATTCCAATATATATATATATGTTTCAACAATCTAATAGTGAAATTGTCATATCTATCAGATAACTTTCACTAAAACTTTGAGACCTTAACCAATTGAAGCCACGTCAACTAAACTCTGCCACAATCCCCTTCACCTAGGCCCTCCTACTGTTACGACATTAGAAATAATTTTGGATTATAAAAAAAAGTCAAACAAGAATTAAACATACTTTTAGTAAGATAAACAAATGGATCAAATTGTTGATAAATACGATAGACATATTGGTATAGCACATTTAACATTCATCATTACTTTTTATCGTACCATCCATATTAAGTATATATCTAATCGGAAAAAAAATATAATTGATTAACACGTTTAGCAGCTGATATTCATTTTTCATTATTAATCATTGAGGTTGAATCGAATTCATCATTCATTTCAATAAATCAACGTTGATATGTTGAATAAGCCATTGTTTTAGAAAAAAAAAACAAATGAAAAAAAAATTCTTGTTTTTTTTTCCTCACTATTTACTTGTTTTTAAGGCTTCACTAACACGAATTTCTTCTATAGATCCAATTTGAATTGAAATTAATAATTGATCAAAATCAAATAAATTTGAATATTTAAGTATAATTTCATGTGTTTCCAATGAACTTGATACAACATTATGATCATTATGTTGTAAAAAAATATAACATACCACATCAACACACTAAAAAAAAGATTTACATTGAAATTAAAATCATTCATTATTTGTTGAATACTGATAGAAAGATGTTATTCATTTGTATCAATATTTTTTACTTCTATTCATTGATTGTTGATTATTGCTTGATTATGATTGAAATTCTTAGATATTTAAACCAAATAATTGAGGATCGGAATGTGTAGGAATAAGCAATACAAACACTCACACCCACTTCTCAAAATGCCTGAGTCTTCTTAAAGCATATTCGCCATACTTTCTTCGGATGCATCTAACGAAGTTTGAGTGATAAATAGAGTTTTTCATACATCGAACGATAAAATAAAAAATATAAAATTTTTCATTTATTTATTTTGAAGCTTTCAACACTACTTCTATAATTATCAATTTCAAAAAAAAATTTTACGATAGAAAATATTTATATATATTAGAATAAAGTTCAAAGTCTAATGAATCATCATAACTCAAATTTACGCTTATACAAGTATCAGTGTATATTTTATCATTGCAACAACACGAAACGCAAAGGTAAGGTAAAAAAGGAAGAAGTAGAATATATGAAAAACGAAACGTATTTTATGACGAACACATGGTCGAAAAAGTCGTTTACATGATGAAAAAGTCATGCTTCATTGATTCATGTAAATATACGTTTGTGGGAAAAAACCAAGTAATTTTGTCAATGATAAATACAGAACAAAATCGATTGCAAGCACACAAAACAAAATTTGCTACACTCCAATATTACATAGCACGTAAGTGTATTTAGTTTCTAACATTATTAGACTAGTAAGAAAATTAAAGTTAAAAGTAAAGAGTAGCTACACACAAAAAAAATGACGGTACATAAACATGTGTTATTTTTATGTTTATAAAGTAGTTTTACGAGAACTTCGCTTGATGATACATGCAATCGATTGTCTTGGTTGCAGAATCTTGTATGTATAAAACAATCTTATTGTAAAACATATTAAACAGAGTAACTGTTTCTATGCATAAATTTCAACGCGAATACCAGCAATGAAAGGCACAATTCTTACTTTTAGAAATACTCTTTTTCTGGTCTACCGACTAATCTGGATTGATTAGATAGAGAAACGGGTTAGACATGTCGAAGTTTGAGGACATTCTGGACTAATTCAGACGTAGCTGCAGGAGTTTTCATGTCAGGATAACTAGTTAAGACAGGTATTTTCGACATTTCGGACTAGTCATGTCGTCCGTCCTTAGCGACTATTTGTTTCCTTAGCCATTCTTCTTTATTTATGGTTTGATGTATTTTGTCGGTAACACTCTTGAAACAAAAATGAACCAGATAGTAGAGGTTCTTGAAGTTTGTAGCCACAAGTCAGAAAAGGAATGATGTTAACCAACAAAAAATTTAACAATTATAAATATAGGAGACTTCATTTCACTGATTATATTCATTCGTTCAATTACAATGAGCAAACAAAAATCGACAACAACTGTTATCAGTGGTGCAGCAGCGATGCCTAGCACCACCACTATTATCAATGCGAACAATCGTGCTGCTGCTGTGTTGTCTCGACCTATGCGTCGGGTTCTTCAAAATTTCCTTTTGGTATGGCTCGATGCCAATTTGCAAGAATCAGATAACGATTTTAAGAATTCATTGCAACATCTTCGAAAAATTGTGGCATCCATCACAACGTTTACGGATGCCCAAGAATGTGTTAATTTCCTTAGTGAAATCAAAAAAGAAAAGATATTTATGATCGTATCAGGTTCCTTGGGTCGTCAGATAGTACCAGAAATCGAAGTATGGCCACAACTGGAAGCAATTTATGTGTTTTGCGGCAACCAATCAGTTCATGAACAATGGGCTAAAAAAATAAGCAAGGTTAAGGGTGTATACACAAAAATTGAACCAATTTGTCAAGCACTTGAAATCGATCGACAACGATGTGATCAAGCTATGATCCCGATCAGCTTTAATGGTCGTGATGCATTATTTATGTATACACAACTTTTAAAAGAAGCACTCTTGGAGATCGAAGATGACAATAAAAAATCCATCAAAGATTTGGTCGATTACTGCCGTGAACAGGATGATATTTCTGAAGATCAAATTAAACAAATAGAACGTGAATATCGTAATCATACACCAATATGGTGGTATACAGCGGAGACATTTATTTATCCCATGCTCAATCGTGGTCTCCGACAAATGGATGTCGATATTATCCTGAAGATGGGTTTCTTCATTCGCCATTTACATAATCATATTACCGAATTACATGGCGAACAAAAAGGCAGCATGCCAACAAATTTTCAAGTCTTCCGTGGACAAGGTTTGTCCATGGAAGATTTTGAAAAAATGAAAAAAACCAAAGGAGGGCTTATGTCCTTTAATAATTTCCTGTCAACAAGTCGCAGTCGTGAGATATCTTTCAACAATTTTGCACGACCAGCAGCATTAAATACAAATTCAGTTGGTATTCTCTTCATTATGAACATTGACACGGCTAGTTGCACAAAATCCTCAACACCATTTGCTGCAGTAAGCAAAGTTGGCTACTACAAAGATAAAGAGGAAGAAATACTCTTTTCAACACATGCGATTTTTCGTATCGATCGCATTGAACGAATTCACCATAATCACTGCGATCGGCTATACGAAGTCACTCTCACTATTGTCGGAAATGACAATCATGAATTGAACACACTTACAGCACATATACGTGAGGATCTTGGTGGTCGCACAGGATGGTCTCGACTTGGGTACATACTTATTAAATTGGGTGAGCCTGCAAAAGCAGAACAACTCTATCAAATTCTCCTTGCAAAGACGTCTTGTGATCAAGGTCGAGCGGAATACAATCATCAACTTGGCTGGGTGTATGATGATATGGGCGAGTATTCAAAAGCACTTTTATATTACGAAAAGGCACTTAATATCAACGAGAAAATTCTCCCTCCCAATCATCCCGACTTGGCTGGTTCCTACAATAACATCGGGATGGTGTATGATAAAATGGGCGAGTACTCGAAAGCACTTTCATCGCACGAACGATCACTTGAAATCCGTAAAATAGCTCTCCCTCCGAATCATCC
>CAJNOP010004138.1:0-11106 GCA_905250075.1 Rotaria sp. Silwood1 | reverse complement strand
TGTTGAGGTACCTACGCTGTTTATCTGGAAAATGTATGTTCAGTCTACGTATGGGCAAAACCCAACCTTAAGGAAGAGAATTCATTTCGTGTGTGAGTGTATGGAGATGGATGCGTGTGGCTGTGGGTGTCTGTGCATGATGAAAGCATCCACACGAACACCCAAACCTACACCTGCATCTCACGCCCAAACCCACCGGCGTCTGTTTTGTTCTAAATTGACAAAAGCTTCTTGCCCCTTAAATTGTCGCAAAACAAATCATTTTAAAATATTTAAAATACTTCTAATGGAACTTGACGAGGCATCCACAGCCGACGGCCATTATGATCGAATTAAGGCTATTTGTGGACAAATCAGGCTCGTAAGTTTTCGCAAAAGAGGTTTCGATTTATATGGTCTCAGCAATTTAGATGGATTCGCTTTTAACACCGATACGATTTGCACGCGTTACTCATTTCAACCTAGTTATTCATAAGGTAGACCAAGAAGTCAAATCATATCTTCAGCGGACATCTTTAGGCGTTCAAAATATGGTTCCAATTGACGTCATTGCAGATGGCAATTGTCTCTATAACTCTATCGTATGTTTGACTAATAATACAGTTTTGATATCTTGCGAACCGAGAGGTAGGTACTTCCAACTTTACTATCCAGTTCTGTTAATACAATCTTTCTAGTTCAAAATGTAACAGAACTCGTAAAAAATGAAACTCTCTACAGCAATCGCCTTGCACATATTGTTGGACCACTCAATGAGGTGATAAAAATATCACCCATCATTTTTCATTCTCGGAACTTTATGAAATCGCAGCCTTAAGCAATGTCCTCCAATGCAATATACGAGTTATATATCCTAGAATTGATTATCGACCTGATCTAGACATCATGAATAGTACGTTTGAGCATGCTCAATCCAGTATTTCATCTAAAACAATTTATATATCCTGGTCACATACTCAAAGTGAAAGAGACACAAGTAAAAGTAATGTTGGTAATTGGACACCTAATAATTCCGTACCACTTTTACTTCCGTCAAGTGAGTCTCAGAATCAAAATAACCTGACTGAAGCGAAAGCCATTGGTTCAGGCTTGGGGAGTTTAATATTTTAGTACAGAGCTGTTTACATAAAAAACGCACTTTCACTTACAGACGCACAGTGGGGAGCCAGGCGGACATATGCGAAAATTTTCTTTCCCAGAATCTAACCGTTTGTGTAGACACATGCATATCTAATCTATCATTTCCTAAAATAGCGGTTCTCCAAGTTTTATAGAGTCCAAGAAAAGAGCCAGCCAAGGCTTGGGCCCAGAAATCAGCATAAATAAAGAAAGTCAAACCGCTCGGCAATATAACACAATATTCCACAAGCAAACAATATCGCAAAAAACTTGTTCACCTATGGACTTTATGATAAAAAAAATTATTGTAATCTAATTTAAAATAGAGTAGAAAACCAGGAGCCTCTATGCCGAAAACCTACCCGAAAACCTACCGTTCCGTATATTAAAAACCCTACAAAGGGGTAACGTCCGATCGAACTGAAATTTTTACCAGATACCCCTGCCTATGTATCCTAATTATGGTAGTAGCGTGAACTCGTGAAACTTTTCCTAGGCTATTCTACAGGATTCCCAAAAACTCATGCTTTTTGGTCGAAAATCCGATTTTATGCTTCCATATAACGTTTTAAAGAAAAATTAAGGTGATATTTGGAATCAGCTCGTCGAGCTGCATCAGACCATATATAAAAAGAGCCATTTTTGTCGAAGTCATTTTTGGCAAAAATTTGGCCGAAACTAGCTGGTATGACCGGAAATTCAGTTTTAGGCATTCATATTACATTTTGAAGAAAAGCTAAGGTGATATTCGGAATCAGCGCATCAAACTACATCGAATGATATGTAGCTTAACATATTTTTCAAAAAAAAAGATTTTTCGAAAAAAAGGCTGAGGTCCCCCCGAGCCATATTTTTCGAAAAATTTTTTTTCTTAAAAAACCTATTATTTTCTTAAAAACGATTTTCGGAGCGATATACTGTCATTTATAGTCAAATGAAAGCCATTCCTAAGCAAAAAAACCGCATGTCCGCCTGCTTATGCGAAAGCTCCCCACTGTGAGACGCCAACTAATTTGACAACGAAGAACAACGTACTAACTCAAATTCGCATTCCTGAATTTAATGCGGAGAATGAAAAAATTCAACAATTTCAAACATCATCGACTTATTCCACGGTAAGTCAGGAGATTGCAACAACTTCTCGAACTAAACGAAGACTACAAGCAAGTGAGACTCACACGAGCGCGAAGAACACGAATATTGACAAGAGACGATTCCAACCTTGTCAAACGATGGCTGTTAAACGAGCTCAAGCTACATTGGAGGAAGCTGAAAGACAGCGGATGCTTGCAAGGGAAAGAAGCGCTACCAGAAGAGCTGTCTTTACACCCGAACAACCTGAACGAGAGCGTAAACTTGCACGAGAAAGAAGTGCAACTAGAAGAGCTGCTTTAACATCAGAACAGGTTGAACATGAACGTACCATGGCTTGAGACAGAAGTGCAGCTAGAAGAGCTGCTTTAACAGTGCAAGAAATCGAAGAACAGCAAGAGCTAACTCGTGAAAAATTTGCAGCATGGAGAGCTACTTTTACATCGAAAGAAATCCAGCTACAACGAACACTTGCTGTCGAACGAAGTATGAATAAGCGAGCTACTGCATCATCAAAAGAAGCTGAATAACAGTGTATGGTAGCTTGCAAACGAAGTACCGCAAGACAAGCTGCTTACACATCTCATGAACTCGAAGGGCAGCGTGCATCTGCTCGTCAAAGAAAGTGGCTTCGATAAAGTAACAAGCACCAACATGAAAGTAACGACTTTGAATGGCCAAAACCTATTGATACTGAACGTAAGAAAAACTGTTTAAAGCACTTTATTCAACATATGTCGATGAGTTCTCTGCAAGTAGGTGTTTGCGGTATTTGTAATGTTCGTTGCTACAAACGTGATTTCTACCATATACCGTTCAGTAAAATACCGTCTATTGAATTACTGAAAGTACCCGACGATTTTTATGAGATAATTTCGGGAATGCAGGAAACGTACCAATTCCAGTCACATGATAAGCTTAACATGAGTGGTGATCTTGCCAAGGCGTTGATTCAGAAAGAAAGAGCAGCAGGTTAGTCTCGCTAATACGTAAACTAATACAGTAAATAATTTTTTTAATTATAGATACGCATGCTCAATCAACAATGAATAAACAGGCGTTTACTTATGTAAACGGTATCGTTTTTTATGAAGCAGGATTGCATAAAACTGTTGAGAGAAAAAAACGATATTCGATACACTGCGATATTTGTTCGGAGTGTTGGTCGTCTCTAATAAAAGGGAAAGTACCGAAATTTTCGCCTGCCAACAAAATATGGGCTGGAGATGTCCCAGAAGAACTACAAGGACTAACAATTCATGAGGAAAAACTGATCTCTCTTTATCGGCACAATGGCTGCATTGTCAAGTTACATTCGTCTTTTCATTCGACAAGTACAGTTCAGTAAGCTTTAAGGAGGAATTGCATAAGTTTTCCCCAAGAAGTTATTAACGTAGCTACTACCTTACCACTAGATTTACATGATCTATGTGATTCTCTAAAGATAATCTTTGTTGGATGTCGTCCTCATCAACGAAACCAATTAAAAAATGTTTTGACCGTTCGGAAAAAGAAAGTTTTCGAAGCACTTCAATGGCTTAGACAGAATAATGCTCTATATCGTAATGTTACAATTAATCAATCAATAATCAGCAAATTACCTGACGATGATGTACCGGAGTGTTTGTGGGCAACTATGGAAATTTCTACTAATGTAGAAGCAGCTGAAAATGAAAGAGCAAGTTACATTCCTGATCCGTTGACCAATGCATCTGAATTTAACAATAGAACAGCTATACCTATAATCTCAAGGTAAGACAAAGAGACATGTAGATATGCTTGCACTAATATTGTTTATGTTATAGTGCTGTGTTAGATGTCAATGGTACCAAAGTGTCGTCTGATGAAGTTGCTAAACATCTTTTAGAACGAATCAAAGCACAAGTGCCAGAAAAAACACACGGAAAAGACACCGACCAAAACTCTAAACAAGACACTGTATACATAATTCCTCGTGGCAACAAACCGGCCAATGAATATTCTAATCCAAATCTTTTATTAGGAATCTTTCCCACCTTATTCCCATATGGATGTGGTGGGCTTGAGGATGGTTCTCGACCAATTCAAATCAATTTTCGTGAGCATCTCAGATATCTTCTTTCGTACACAGATCGCCGCTTTGAAGAACACTACTCATTTATATTCCTTGTCTTCAATATTTTACAACGCCGAACAGCATGTTTCCACGCCCAATTAATGACAACAAGATCATGGTTTCAACAATCTGCACAAGTTCGTAACTCATTGAGTTCTGAAGATGCAGCAACAGCCCTTATTAATATCTCAAAAGCGCCTTATTCAAAAGTTACTGACGAGAGAATAAATACGTTGATGAAGCACATCAAAATTATTGGTGGTCACGTCATGGGTTCAGCTCATTCCCGATCAGCTCTTCGTACGAAAATTCATTCTTTATGTTTTTATCTTGGTCTTCCTAGCCTTTTCCTCATAATCAATCCGGCCGACATCAATAGTCCAGTGGCACTTTACTTTGGAGGTGTCGATCTCGATCTTGATAACGTTCTGCCAGAAGTCCTGAGTACAAGTTATGAGCGTGCTCAAATTGTCGCGACGCACCCTGTTGCAACTGCAAAGTTCTTCAACTGTTTAATAAAAAGCATTTTGAAAAGCCTACTACTGAGCGGTGTACTTGGTCCTGCAAAAGCGTATTTCGGCACTGTAGAAAGTCAAGGAAGAGGATCGCTCCATTTACATCTCTTGATTTGACTCAATCATGAATATACTCCAGCACAATTGAAAGAAAATATTCAAAATCAAGATTTTCGTGAAAATTTACTAAAATATTTAGAAGATATTATAAAAGAAGATTTAGATTCGTTTCGAGGTAATATATTTAACACTGTTCGAATCTGTCATTTGAAGTTGTTACATTTGCCTACTTGATGCTGTTTTACACCGTAATAGTGCATCACTGCCTTACCTTGAACTTGAGCTTTCAGAACATTTTAAAAATTTTCATTAATCCAACGCATACTTCATTCCGATTACTTATTCTTACTATGTATTTATGAGATTTATATTTTTTGTACTTTTGAATATCAATATTCTTTTTTAAGATGAAACCAACGACGGAACAAGTACGACAAGCGATGATAGAACATTAATTGGTGAGCTTTGAAGCTTTTAGTAGATCTTTAATTATAATTCTCACTTCATCTTAGGACAAATTGAATCGACAGCAAGTGAAGTTATACCACCATGTCTCCCGACACCAAATCCTGCATTGGAAGGCTTCGATCAAACGTTTCGCAAAGATGCAGTTCAATTGGTCGAAACCTGCAATATTCACAAGCATTTTGCAGCTTGCTATAAATATTCTAAAGGCAAAAATGAGAGTTCAAAAATTTGTCGAAGGCGCATGCCACATGCACTAGTGAAGGTTTCTAATATTGATCCTACGGCGGGACAAATAACTATGCGTCGATCGCGCCCGTGGATCAATAACTTCAACGAATGGCTCTTAACTGCATGTCGATCAAACATGGACATTAAGTTCATCTGGAGTGGAAATGACGCTAAAGCATTAGTTTACTATGTAACTGATTATGTAACAAAATCTACTCTGGCCTTCTATCATATGTTCGCGCTGGCACAACAAGGCATCAAATCTATCGAGCATGAACGAATTTCTAATAGCACAGATAATATTGTTGGCAAACCGCGCAAACTAGTGTTACGCTGTTTTAATATGATTGCTTCACAACAAGAAGTTTCAGGTGTTCAAGTTGCGTCATATCTAATGAACTATGGTGACCACTACACTACACATACGTTCAAAAATCTTTTTCTCATTTCAATCGAAAACTATCTACAAACAGAACTAAATAAAGCATGAATTAACGAAAAAGAAATTGTTGAAGAGAGAATAGATGGTAGAACTTTTTAAAATAATTCTATAGATTTTTAATATGTAGTTTTCTAGAGACTTCAACGTCTTTCTACGATGAACAAGGAGAAGATAAAAGCGAAATCGAAGAACAATTTTCATTAGAACCCACAAAAACCAACAACGGCGATCAGTATGTCTTGGTCAATACTCGTCTTGACTATCAGCATCGATCAAAGGATCTAAGTGCATTGTGTTTATATGACTTTGTGAGCCATTTTCACAAGAAGGCTATCGATAAATCGGATCGTCATTTACTAAAAACTGTAACCGATCCTCAGGGCCAACAATTACCTACAGAAGGAACGAAAATGAATGAACGTCATACATTTGACAGCGTACATCCACAATCAACATCTCATCTCATAATTAAACGTTCCATTCCAGTAGTACCAGTTCTGACAGGTCCTCAAATACCTCGCCGCGAACGAGAAGAAACACATGAACGTTATTGTCGCGCGTTGTTAACATTATTCATGCCATGGCGATCAGTCCAGAACCTTTGTGCAACGAATGAGACATGGTCTGAAGCATTGGAAGCTCGAAGGCTGTTGATCTCTCCCAACTCGCTTAAGATTATAGAAAATATAGAACTTTTGCACGAATGCAAACACGATCGGGATGAACATCTTCATCAAGTTCTTTTAGAAGCCCAAAACGACAACAGCATTGACCCTATTTTGATGCCTAATTACTATGAAGGCGACGAAAATGCAGAAGAAGACGATCCTGAACAACTTTTGAAAATGCTCTCCATCGTAAATGAGATCACGACAAACACTTACTCTGCATTGGCAGCTACTCAAGAACAACGCTATGTTCATGATGCATTACAAGCAATTGATAATACAGATAGATTTGCATTACTAAATGGTGAGTTAATTACTATTATATTTCGAAAATATTTTGTTTTGATTTAGACAGCAGACACATTTGGCACCAAAATAATTATGGCACCATACACGACGTCCACACATTTGTCGTAGCTCGCAAGCATCATACGACCATGATTAAAGAGTGGAAACGTGATATTGAAGCCCGACGAGACGAAACAAGGAACTATTTAATTTCAGGTGAAGATACTCTGGAAGTACGAGATGATGAAACACAGATTGAAGTCGTAGGTGCTGAAATTCCAACAAGCCCAATTAAAACGAAAGCTACGAGAGTCCTACCTGTAACTGCAACCAATTTGGTTTTATTTTCCACAAAACAGAATATTGTCAAACAATTTACACTAAATACTCAGCAAAAATATGCTTTCATGATTATAACTAGTCACTTAGATGGCGAAAATCATGCTCATACCGGTATATTTTCTTGATTTTGTTATTGAAAATTTTGAATAGTCTTGATATTTAGATACTATCGATAATCAGTTATTAATGTGCATACCTGGTTGCGATGGTACTGGAAAATCTCAGTTAATTCGTGCAATTACCAAGTATTTCCAAGTAACTAAGAGGGGCAAGATGTTGCGTAAACTGGCGCCAACGTCTATAGCAGCAGCTGAGATTGACGGATTAACTATCCATTCATTTTTAGGTGAAAGTCGCAAAAGCACTAAAAAGAAAAATACCCGTACATTTAGACCTGGCGATATGAAATTAGAAAATGAATGGCGTCATGTGAAGTACTTGATAATCGATGAGATGAGGATGGTAGGACTTAGTCTCTTAGCTCGTCTGAATCGAATAGTGAAAACAGCCAAGCACGTAAATTCTGAGATACCTTTTGGTGGTGTCAATGTCATTTTCTTCGGCGACTACCTTCAATATTCTCCTGTTTTGGACAAGCCTCTCTACTATAGATGCTCATCGACACAGCAAATTACAGAATGTCAGATAGATATAATGTGTGCACAGAAGGTCATGTCTGAAGTAAACTGCGTTGTTGAATTAACTCAGCAAATGCGGACTGAAGACGTAAGATATTTGGAACTTTTAAATAGATTAAGAAATGGATACTCGACAATAGAAGATTACCAACTTTTGTGTACGAGAGTCATAGGAAATCCAACACTTCAAGTATCTCTACAATAAAAGCCATGGAACGAAGTATGCACACTCATTTTCTCTGTGTATCACATTACTTTTCTTTCAATAGGCTCCAATACTGGTTTTTCGGAATACGCTACCGACTCAAATTAATAATAGAGCTGTCTTAAACAAAACAATGGAAATGGGACTTACCCCAATTGTATGCATTGCTCAAGATTATATTCAAGGAAAACCAGTGGATGATCTACGATTATGTAAAGTCATACTTGAACTACCTGACAATAAAACCGAACATCTTCCAGGGTATCTGCCTCTCGTACCAGGAATGCCAGTTTTACTCACAGAAAACATCGCTACCGAACTGGGACTCTCCAACGGTACACGTGGAATCTTTTGTCAACTTGTATACGATGAATCACCAGAAGATGTTCGATACCAGGATAAGAATTTTCCACCAAATACCAAGTTTATAACGCAACCAAAGTACGCTTTAGTAGAATTTCCTGGTTGCAAACTTAATACCAAACTTGCTGAACTGCAGTCCAAAATAGTTCCTATAGCTATTAGTGAAAAAACATTCTTGTTCGACGCCAAAGAACTTCTTCCAGAAAATGTAGCAAAAGCAGCCAAAATAAATAAGAAAACAACAAAACTCACCATCAAACGTAAAGCACTTCCGCTTATACCCGCATACAGCATGACAACACATAAAAGCCAAGGCCAAACACTCGGTAAAATTATCGTCGATCTGGTGATGCCGCCTGGTCCAATTGAACTCGCATCGGTTTATGTTCCATTATCTCGTGTAAAGAGACTTGACGATTTACTAATCATACGTCCATTCGAATTTGGAACACTTCAAGTTAAACCATCAACGGCCCAAATAGAAGAACTTAAAAGATTAGATAAAATAGCACAAAGTACTCGGAAACGTTTTCAATTCATTGTTTAAAACAACAACATCCCAAGAGTGCCGTGATCTTCAGGCAAACCATCTAACTGATAAAAAAAAACTCTATATTGCATGCTCGAAATCTGTCCGTTATACAATTATAGCCATTAGATCATTTGTAAAACCTCTATGAAACTCTCTTTGAAATAAAAGCCATCAAGATAAAAGAGAATGAAAAGAATTTGAACAGTGTAAACCCGCTGTATCCGTAGGAAGTCACTATTGCTTGCGCATTCAATCCGAATCCCAAGCAGCATTTGACAGCTATACACTACAACAAAAGCTACATTTCACACGCGCCATATCAGAAAACTTTCTTAAGTACGGATTTCAGAAAGGACCAGTAATGACAACATAGTTTTCTTACCAACATCGCTGCTAATACTCGCAGTGCACTTTCATGGGACCTCGTCGTAATAAACCGACAAACTATATCGAGAACTAAAGGTAATCGAATGACCCTCATTTCATTAAATAAACTTCCATAAACAACAAGCATAGTAGCATTAGCTACCACACCCCACTAAAAATTCCAGAAAATATCGAAGAATACTGCCTCAATAGGTTTTCCAACCATCCTCAAATCTAAACTTTCAGTTGCAAAACATATAAGGAGCATATAGGTGCAGGATCAGTGTGTGCCTCGCTGTGGGATGCATAAGAACACGTTTCATTTAATCCCAAGTCCAAACACACACCAACACCCCAACCCATCCAAACGTACCCAACATCTACACCCACACTCACGCACACCCAGACCCGCACACTCACATCCACAGCCACCCACACCAATATATACACCCACACTCACCACAACCACACTCCATCAAAACCACACCCCATCAAAACCACACCCTACATCATACCCCACTGACACCTACACCCACACTCACACCCTCACCCACACCCACACCCATTCACCCTCAAACCCACTCGCATCCACTCACACCCTCACATCCACACCGAAATGGAAACCTTAAATTGGTGCAACTCCGAACTCACAAAATCTCATTGGTATAAAAGTAACGCTCGTCCGGGGACTCGCTCAGCTCTTTCTCCTAGAAATGGTGTTTCTGAACTATCAACAAACCATTTACTTGTACAATTTCAAAAACTGCGAACATACAAGCAATCAAACAATTTATTTTTGCTAGACTCTTCTCTACGAGAAAGGGAATAAAAATTCTTTTTTGTAAAAAAAGTGGCCCTTTGTTTAAAAGAATGATCCACAAAATAATTTCAAAAAACTGACCTCAGATTCGAGTTCCTCGACCTCGATTACCTTTGACCAAGCTTTATAAAAAAAATTATTTTTAGCAAAAAAAGTGATTCTTTGTGTAGAAACATCGATCCAAAAAAAAATTTCAAAAAATTAACATCAGATTCGAGTTCCTCGACCCTGATTACCCTTCGGTCAACCCTTATAAAAAACAATTTTTTGTAAAAAAAGTGATTCTTTGTGTAAAAAAATTGACCCGAAAATAATTTCAAAAAACTAACATCAGATTCGAGTTCCTCGACCCTGATTACCCTTCGGTCAACCCTTATAAAAAAATTTTTTTTTGTAAAAAAAGTGATCTTTTGTGTAAAAAAAATCGATCCGAAAAAAATTTCAAAAAACTAACATCAGATTCGAGTTCCTCGACCCCGATTACCCTCCGGTCAACCCTTATAAAAACGATGATGTGAGAGGTCAAAAAAACATTTTTTCGTTCTGTGCGAACGACGAACGAACGGACGGACGGAGTCACGAACATACGAACCTTGCTCGGTGTATGACCCTCCTTTCAGTAGAGGGAACTAATTTCTAATAACTGTTCTATGATCGCATCAATCAAAGATGAAAATGCAGTTAAACTGACAATAGATGATATCAACAGAACTTTTACCGCACTAGCCGATCCGTCAACATAGCCTTCAAAATGAGCTGCATTAATATTTGATAAGATGACACAGAGGCGTGTGTAGATTTCAATTCAATAAGCAGCGCACAAAAATCAAGTAATCAACTAAATAACTGACTGAAATTGGTATAA
>CAJNOP010004137.1:0-11106 GCA_905250075.1 Rotaria sp. Silwood1 | reverse complement strand
GGAAACAGTACAATAATGAAAGATGAATAATAAAACATAACAGACAATTTGTTATACAAAAAAACGCAATACATAAGTGAAAGTAATTGAGATAGCTCAATTATTAGGCGTTTTTAAACAGAGAATGGATATTAGTAAAATTTTTTAGTTTTAAACTTACATTTCTTTATTAGTTTGATGAAACTTTGTACACACAAACATATGAATGTTTTTGCAGTAAATTGTGACAAACAAAACTTTTTAGAAATGATATTTGGAACTATACGGAGGTGCTGAGTCTGACCGGAAGCCCCAATTCTTTTTCTATCGTCCTGCTTCCATAATATGATTTTTTTTACCACTTATAGTGTTCACATAATTCTAATGAACAGGCAAGTCTAAGGAGTCTCTATCTTATGTAAAATCAAAATAATCAAAGTCTTGAAAAAAATATTTTTCTACTTACAGACAGATTTTTTTGAAGATTTTGATTTCACATGAGATAGCGTTCATTAGCATTATGCAAACACTGTAAGTGGTAAAAAAAAAACATTTTTTTCTGATGTATTATGGAAGCAAGATGATAGAAAAAGAACTGAAGCTTTCGGTCAAACTGAGCACCCACAGTCTTTGATGATTGAGGGTGTATAGACTTTCCTGGCTAATATTTCCGAGATCATGCCATCATTCAAAAGAGAAATCCAAAAATGATGTGTCCAGACCTACTCTACAAACTAAAAAAAGTCTAAAATATCTATTTCCTCCGTGGTAGCGGTAGTATTGAAAGTTATATGGTTTTGAATCATAGGACCAGTACTAACTAACTACTGAAATATGCAAAAAAGAAAAATTTTTCTAACAACTTAATTTTTTGAAAATGTTTTTCTTTAAAACAACATGTTACAGATGCAAGCTATTCGTATAAATAATAAATTAACATAGAAGAATTGTTCAAATAAATCTTTTCTTCAACAGAATACGTTTTTTTCACTTCATGATATTTTCATAATCAAAAGTCCTTCTATCAAATTTTATTAATGGAATGAAATGTATTAGAACATATATATCTTCATCTTTTTTTCTTTGTTCTTTATTGTTATTATACAATATGAGAATGAATCGGAAGAAAATAGCAAGAGAAAAGTCACTCCTGCAAGTTATTACTGTTGTACTGATCTACTGTCAAATTGTATAAAAATAGAAAGGTGAATGTGTATATATTCTAGTACATTTCATTCGATCAATAAAATCTGAAGAAGGCAACACATTGATTGCTGAAAATACATAAGGAGAAAGGGAATATGCTACTAATAATGAGATTTATTTAAACAATAATAGGAGCATTGTATCGATGAAAAAGATTTTGATACTGTTCACATATAAATTTTAACCAAAACTTAAAGGTGATTAATTTGAAATGCCTATTAAAGATTTTCTGCAAGTAATTTTACTGTTTTGCCATTATTTAAACTATCAAGAAGGGTCTTAGCAATTTTTCTTGAGCTATAATGATAAACAGCATCAGAATCTTTCGGTGGTCTTGTCACTAAAATATGTGCGACAGTTGTAGATTCATTACCTCTACGTTGATGTTTATATCTCTGTCCACCTATTTGCACTTGAAAATCAACATAGTCACTATTTCCAGTAAAATTCTGATCATCTAAGCGTACATTATCTGTTTGCTTTATTGTATCCGCCTTAAATGGCTGAGACGTAATTACCACTAGTTTATCATTTTCATTCCTTAATTTTTTCATAGCTTCAGGTATTAATTTATATTTTATTTCTTTTTCTAGATCTCTATTGCTTATAACATCTGAAAGTTGTTTTTTTTCTTTAATATTTACCAATGGTACCGATCCATTCTGTGATCCATCCTGTATTACAGTTATAGGATTGAAGATGTAAAGGTTTTTCTTTGGTTTACTTTTCTACCTAATGATTCATGATAAGCTATTAGCAAACAATCTTTCCGTTCATTGATCTGTATATATGTTTCTGTTCCTCTACCAGTAAAATAATGTCTAATATCTCCATTTTCACCTGCTTCATAATAGATTTTGGCAGATTGTTTAAAAAGAGCAAGTATTTTTCTTACTTCTGAAGGATTTATTATTTCTTTTTCGTCAGTATCTGAATTGTAAACAGTTATTTTTCTTCTTTTACGATCTGCTAACATTTTGATATCAGTTAGACCTAAAGCTCTATCTTTATCTTTTGCTTATCTCAAATAACTTGCAGTAATTTGTTTTGGATTTCTAATATTATGTTGTAGATCTTCTCGCTTCGCTCGATCTTGTTGTTCTTTCTTTGAATCTTGATTTATTGGAGATTGTTCAACAGCAATTTGACTTTCTGCATGATTTTGTCTATTTTGATTCGATTGTTTCAATATATTAGCTGGATTTTTCCATTACATTGTGACTACTTTATCTAATTATTTTGTTAATTTAGTTGATATATATATTCTCTAATGATTCTATTCAACTGTTCTGCTCTTGTTTCGACAAGGTTCTGATTAATGTTTTTTTCTATAAATATTCTGATTTTCTTTGGTAGTACCTTCAATAATATCTTTTAAAGTACTAAAGACATGTTCGAACTGTAAGACAGATTGAACTACAGTCCACAACTTATTAATGATATATATTGCTTTAAGAGTAGTAGCAGCTATTTTAACGTATTTTGAATTTGATTTCTTTAGACCATCAGCAAATAGATGATAACTATTTCTTAAAGAAGATACAACTCGTGTTCGAATATTATCAAATTGTTGAGGTAATAAAATATATTTTCCTAATGTTTTTTCTAATATGTTTTTTCAATTCTTCAAAAGATTTTTCGAACTCTTCTTCATTTTTACTTTGAAGATAAAGAGTTTCTACTTTATTATTTATTAAATCGATTATTCCTTTTAATAAATTTTCTTCTATTTTACTAACAATCTTTTGTATAAACATTTTCTTGAATCTGTTCCATAATTTTATCCGTCAAAAACTTTCCAATTCCAGCAGTCAACATAGAGAGACCGAAGCTAATTGCTTTTTGTATTGCCCATTCTTTCCAACTAAAAGTACCTGATAATTCTGCCATATTAGAAACACCTTCACTAATTAAAGCATTGCCTATTTGAGTCAAACCAAAGGCTACTAAAACAGCTCCGGCAAAACCATTTCAATCCCACCAAGATTTATCTTCTTCAATAATCAAAAATTTACTAAGATTAAAACCTTCAAAAAAATCTTAATTCACTTGGAACATTTTCTTGATCTTGAAGATCTATAAAATCTTTTAAATTAGCTTTTAAACCTTTTTTAAATGAACGAATATCTCCTTGTAAAGACAAAATTTTCGACAAAATTAATTCTTTATCATTTTCAAATTGAGTATTTTTTAAAATTTTATTTAAAATTCTTTCAATATTTCTTTTAATATCTCCATATTTATATTTAGCAAGTCCACCAGACTTTAAAATATTTTTTTCTTTTTGATAAATTCGAATATTATTTCCTTCTTCTTCTTTAGTAGTAAATGGTAAATCTGTGTTGATAAAAATATTGATTTTGTTGACTAATATTATCTTTTAATTCTATTAAATATGTTTTATGATCTTTTGTTTCATGACCATTACCATTAAATTTAATTTTCGTATATTTTTCTTTCTATTGATTGTTCACATAGAGAAATATTAACTTGTTGTGGATCTATTTTATCTTCTAAATCTTTCCAAACATTTTCATATATCCGTGGTAATTCTTTTTCTATTCTATTTATATTTAAAATTTGCCATAATTCTTCACTATAACAAACAATATCGTCGAAATCTTTTTTTTTCAAAATAAGATTTACTATTTAATAAACTAATTAATGGATCGGCAATCGAAGGATCAAGATCATTTCAAATTATCTTTTCTATTTTATCTCGTTCTTGTGAATTATTTCGAAATATTTTTCTTATTGTATCTCCTTGAAGAATTTCAAATTGAACTAAAAGTGAATATAATTCTTTTCCTTTATCTTGATCTTCACGAGTTAAATATTGTTCATCTTTTGGATGTAAAATAAAATGAAATGGTTCTACTGTATCTCCAACAGCTTCTAATTTTCCTGTTATTTGATCTTGATAAAAATTTTCTTTTGAAGAAATTTTTTTGAAGGGTGTGGGTGTGTGAATGTGGGTAGAGGTCTTCTCTTTATCTACACCCACACCCAAATTTGAACTTAGCTCTACACTATTAGAGAACCTAAAGAGAAGTCTCTGATCAAAATGCACTTTTTCATGGAAACGAACTTTCTTCAAAATAAAAGGCAAAGCAACCAGACTATTTTATTTAAATTGATTACAATAGCTGATTTTCCACATTAATCGTTTGAATAAGAAAACAATTATTAATGCCTTCATTCAATTTACTGATTTAATCAAATAAATAACAGACACAACAGATATACAAAGAGGTTAATACAAAAAAAAATCATATTGGATTTCTTCATATGAAAATACTGGCAAAGAGTTCGTCTGTCTTGATATTAAAATTCAAAAATTATTTTTCTCTTATGCAACCATGATCATATGATGCCTGATCTGGTGTACCTAATCATACTAATTGAATCTTGCGATCAGCAGTTCATATGAGTAAGATTTCTGGACTAATGACTATTTGAATTGAACTGAGGTCATTTGAAAAAAGAAACATAAATTAAATTTGAATAAATATTAGAACATAAAGAAAATTGTTTATGAATCTTATCAAAAGACTCATTGTTTAATACGTTACAATCGGGAGAAGTTACTTGATATTTTAAACAAAAAACTTTACACAAATATTCTTTAAGCATCAACATCAATCTGAATTCTATCATATATATCGAATATAAATATGTCAATAAGTCTTTTATTATAAGCCTTTTTATTGATAGAAACTTCTCATAAAAGTAATAAGAAGGATATCATTTCATAGGGGGACATTTGCATTTTTCTTTAAATATCATTTAGATCAAATTTTTCTTCTACTTTTCAAAGATTCACTTATACTTCTTAACATATGGTTCGTACGAAAATTCTTTTTCAGGCATAGAACGTTAACACATCTTTATCAAAATTTTTTCATTGAAAGTCTAATGAGAAAAGAAATATATGGTTGATTAATTAATTGATTTATTATTATTGAGATTTCTTTTACAAAATCAAATATTTGATCTATACATAATTTGTTTTCTAAAAAAAGCAGAGACACTTCAGTCAACGAAATTAACATACTTCGAGTATAACAAAATTTTTTCTTATTATTGTCAACAGACAACAAAACTAATTGAAATTATAAGATTTAAATAAATAAATATAAAGCATAAACAAAAGATACTTCATATTCAGATCAATTTTATTAACTAATAATCTTAGTAATTTCCTTTTATACATTATTTTATCATTTCTTTAGTTGAACTATGCATTGTAACAAGCTCTCTTCAAATGAAATGTCTTGCTTGTACATTTTCTCCTCTATTATTTACTCACGTTTGTTCACTTTTTTTGGAAAGAAAAACAAAATAAATATCGCAATAAAAGTATCCCTTTTACAAACACTCGATAACTACATCAGTTCATTGCATAACGAAATCGGCAAAAAAATACCAATTGAACAATGTCTATATTGATGGGAGAATTGAATAGTTTTTTATGACTATATTAAGTAATGAAGACCCTTCAATTTATTCTTTGTCATATCAATTACGGAAATTAAGATAAATCTAATAATAAATATTCTAGTCTAGCTATGTATATACCTATTTAATTCATACTTTTTCTAATTGTCTTTATAAAATTATGGACAACGGATATATCTCCAAAAAGGCATCTATTATTTTCAAAAACATCAAAACTTAACGAGAAAAATACACAAATAAGTTGTTGAGTATGTTTTCTTTTTTATGAAACTTCATAACATCCCCATCTAATCGAAACAAAGGATATACCGATAATAATTTGACGAAAGATTTGAATAAACTAAGTACTATGAAAGCAAAAGGAAGTTCTTTTATCTGTTGAATAATTTCTGTAAGAGAGAAAAAAATCATATGAAATACACGAATACATCTACAATGGTCTATTACTATCATGAAATCATTACATTGACAAGTGTATTTTTTACTTAGATTTGTTTTTATCGTCTATGAAGTTGCAATCTATAAAAACACAGAATATACTTCATTTAATTCTAAGCATATGATATAATTTCATAGACAGTGATTTTTTTCAGTAACTAGAAACAATTATCTATTTCATTGATCAATACTCATGAATATTTAAACAAACTGAATAGATTTGATCAATAAAAGCATTTAGTTTTTGGAATTTTCAATGAACAAAACAATTCTGTTTTTTCTTATATTTCTCAATTTTCATGATTCAATTGATATGATCAAATAACCAATTTCCCTTGCGCCTTGTGACAAGCGATACATTGTTCAGGTGGCAAGAAAAAATTGTCACAAAATGAAGTAAGACCACGACATTCCTCTTGTCTTTACGCATTACATTAGATTACGTTCAAAAGAAAGTGAAATGTGTAAAAATGATAGTGCTTATAAAATCTAAACTCAATTCATTCTTTCTACTAACATTTTATTTGATGTAGTTTAATATAAAAAAACTATTGCCAAAAGCTAGAAATAGTATCGTTTCTGTATCACTGTTTTCTATTCATAATCTGTAAAATGAATCATTTTTTTTCTATAAATATATCTGGAAAAGAAAATAAAAACGATAATATATACTGTATAATCAGTTGTATATTTTGAGAGGAATTCATGACTTCTGGTGCATGTGTCTCAACATTCGTTTTGTTTTTTATATATGCACAATCACGAAATGATTATATCTAATATTAAAAATAATTTTGAGAGTTTTATATTCATCACTATTTCTCTGAATTTGTGAATGCAATTGAATAAATATATACAAAATCAGTAATACAGGTCATTGATAGTTTGTTGTGATATTTACAGAACGTGCTTATCGAAAAGATGTATTTTATACAGTTATCCTTCATAATAAGTGAATGATAGTTACTCCTTTATTACATTTATTGTCTACTCATAATTGATACATATGACCAAGACAATTCAATTTTATCTTAAGGCAGATTTTGATGATTATACCCATGTCAATATCTCAACTATTCTTAAAATGAAGATTACATTTTCTACAAAGTTAATATGCTCAATGAATTATTCTTTGTAATTGAACGAGAAGTCTTCATTAAAATCAACTTGAGTTGATGAATTAACTTGTTTTGGGTCCTTCCCATGTAAAAAAAATTAGGGGTAAAATCAGATTAAAATCGATTAAAAAATGATTAAAAATCGATTAAAATCATACACCTTTTAATCGATTTTTAATCAAAAATAATCAAAAAAATCAAAATTTCATACATAATTTTGATTAATTCTGATTAATTTCGATTATAATCGATTAAAATTTGATGAGAAAAATCGATTTTAATTGATGCAAATCGATGAAAATCAGCTGAAGATTTTTTTATGCATCATGAACAAAAATCAATTAAAATCGATTTTTCTCAACAAATTTTAATCGATTATAATCGAAATTAATCAGAATTAATCAAAATTATGTATGAAATTTTGATTTTTTTGATTATTTTTGATTAAAAATCGATGAAAAGGTGTATGATTTTAATCGATTTTTAATCATTTTTCAATCGATTTTAATCTGATTTTACCCCTAATTGTTTTTACATGGGTTATATAAAGATGAACCATATGAAAAACTATTTTTCGATTCAGTGATCAATTTTTGACTCGAAAACTTATCATTATTAAGTTTCATAGCAATTTCACACAGTACGTGAAACTAAGAAATGTTGAAATCTTTTATAAAATAGAAAAGAAAGGCAATAATTGATAATTACTTTCTATAGGTATCATCTAATAAATTATAAAATTTTCTGATTACATTTTCTCTTTCTTTTGAAATTTAAAAAGAAAAACAAGGTTAAGTTACTCATACAATTTTACGTTTCCTTTTATCTATCAAAAGAAAGTATGTAAGGCAGAGTGGAAAAAAAACTACTAATTCTAAAAATTCATTTTTGAGACAAGAACATTTTATATTACGAAGTCATTATATTTTGGATTTATCGATAAGTAAATACTTGTTCGACTACCCTCACTTATAGAGAAACGTCAATTTTTTTTTGTTTTTCGTTTTGCTAGGATTTCATCAATCAATCAGTTTCATTTTGTAGAAAATATTTTGAAAAATAAAATGCTATAACATGAGAAGATAGAAAAATAAATTAAAACAACAACTATCGTCGAAATGATAAAAAAAAGGTATTTTTTGAAGAAAAAATAAGAAAAAAACATTTCTTTAAAATTTCTTTCGTTTGTCATCGATATTTCAAGGATATTTTATATTCTTGAGATTTCGAAAAGTTTTATGAGCAAAGACAAAAATAAAACTTTATCTTTCTCCTAAAAATGAAGCATTCATTCATAATAGGGAAATGAGTTAGGAAAATAATTTCTTTTTGTAAAAACAAACAAGACACCAGAGTGTGAATGACTATTGTATTGTATGTTATCATCATTCGAGTATACCAATTATGATGATATTAATAAAAGAAAAAGAAAACAATATGCAGAGAACTTTGAACAATTTTCAATCAAACTTGAAAATTAAATAGAACCATCTCTTATAGAGATCGACAAATGTCATGATATTTCTACAAATATTATCTTAGAAGATAATGTAATTATGTAATAACAAAGAAAAAAAACTGAAAATAATTAGCACTAGTTTCTTCTGACATATAAAGTTTATCGACAATGCTTTTCATTTTAAATAACTATTTATAGAATAATTCTACATGAATTTAATAAACCAAGATTTCCATATGTCAAATACTCATGATCTCGAATGATGGTATAGTTAGACGTAACAAAGACAGAAAAACAAAAGAAATATCGCCGTGAAAAATGGTCTGAAGGACATGCTTTATTGTAAAATAAAAAATCTATAGGATTCTTAATACCATCATAATAAAGATTGTCACTATAATGTTGAATTGAAATTGTTTTGACTTGTTTCAGAATATTCATTTTCTATGAGAAATATACTATAAGTATATCATAAACAAAATAATCTACTCGTATATTGTAATCTTCAATTATTATAAAACTATATTTACATCAAACTAATCGATTTAACTCATTTTGTGTAAAAAAAAGGTACATGTTGATCGTAAGTGTTTGGACATCGAGAAATGTGTCCCACATAAGATCAAGTAGTGGCGGCGCCAGGGGTGGGCCAGGGTGGGCTCAGCCCACCCTGATTTACATCGAGCCCACCCTGAAAGATTTTGAAAGCTATGTAAAAAGAACACTTTGTGTGGGTTAGGGTGGGCTCAACCCATGATGAGCCCACCCTGAACTGAAATCCTGGCGCCGCTACTAAGATCAAGTATCCTTTTCTGTGGAGAAGATGTAAGTTATACGTATAACATAATGAATATATGAGTCAGAATTATTATATGTTTCATTGAGATAGTCAAAGCCAAATTCATTAAACAATGTATGTGCCGTTAATCTACGTACTAATGAAAGAGAGACATATACTATAGAACTACATAAATGAATGATTGTACGATTGGTATTTTTATTCTCAACCACACAACAGAATTTTCTATTTTCAGAAAATTCATAGATGGTTTCAAATTTTTGTTTTTTTTATCAAGAGAGAGTGGTTTATTTTTCATCGAGTTATTTTTGTTTCGTGAGACTTTTCATAAAAATGAAATATTCATCCAAAGATAGGAAGGATGACTCGAAAAAAACATGTTCTTTTTTGTTTATGTTTCATAATTTCGGTTGATAATCGGCCAAATTAGTTCATGTTTGCCTCGTTTCACACGAGAAGATAGAGCAAAATGAGACGAACATTTTCTTGTCTGAGGAACAATACTTGAAAATCTACTTGAGAAATACTAGAGGTTTTCAAAGTTCTCTCCAGTTAGAATGATTCGAATCACTCTAACTGGTGTAATTCAGATTACTATCTCAAGGCTCTCACCATTTTTATAAAAACTCTAGAGATAAATTTTGTTCAATGTAAGATAGTTGAACAATGATTGAGATAAATCAATTTTTTTGAATAGCGATCTGCATGATACTAAAGGACTACATTCACTATTATAAAATCATCTCGTGTTATTGTTAATTTTATTTTCATTGTTACTTTTTTTAAATGCGAAATGACAATCTCATAATGAAGATTTCGTATAGCAAAAAATAAAATAGCTATTGCTGCTCGGCTTTTTCAGTGAAGATCTAAGTGTAGTATCTGCTCTTGTCGATTTGAAAGCCAGCGCTGATTTCATTAGGTTTAGGCTCTTTCACGCGGATTTTTGGATATCGGTTGAGATCATCCTAGTTCATTCAGAGTTATGCCATGAATCGTCTCAACATTACAGTGTCATCTGGTTTGCTTGCTTTGAATATGATGGAATGATTTTCGTTATCTGATAGAACTGTTCAACACATTATCCTTCGCTAAAAATTGGCAGCATGGAACTGTAGAATTAATATCAAGTTCCTTTTTAAACGAGAACGACTAGCTAATATTTTATGCTCACATTGAGCAACAATAAATACTTCTATTATTCGTTGTTTGTAGATCAAGAAATTAATTTGATTAATATGAATCATGAGCGAGGTGGAAAACATGTTAGCTAATTATATTCGGAATGAATCTTGTCAAACAATCAAGTTACTTATGAAATTATAATCTAAACATCAATGTGAGAAAATAATTTACAAATATCTCCATTTGAACAAGACTTTTTTCCATAGAAGTCTCTTGTATTTGTCTATCCATATAAATTATTTTATCATATTTGCAGCATTGTATCATAGGTTTCTTAATAATTTGTTTGTCGAAAATTCTTAAGTTTTCATGGAAAACATATTGTAGTCAATATAACACAAGTGAAAGTACAGTTGACTTACAAATCATTTGAGCATATCCGCTGTATCTCTCCTCTTACAATATTGACTACAATAAATCTTTCCCAAAATCTTTAGAACTTACAAAAAAAGAAGTTAGTAAGA
>CAJNOP010004136.1:741-11107 GCA_905250075.1 Rotaria sp. Silwood1 | reverse complement strand
AAATATTACATATTCGACGGTTGTCGTCGGACATAAGAACGAACATTTTTGGTTTTGTTTATATAGACTTCTTAAGGTTAAATATAGTATTGAGAAATAAAAGATATATTATATTAACATTTGTAGATGCTTATATATAATGTCATTTATGATTAAATATAAGGGAGCTCAATTTTTGTCAGTGAATTTATTTGATATTCGATGAGGGATAACTTTCAGAAGATGGATGTTTTGTTTAGCATCTTCTCCTGAAGATTTAACATGTGACAGTACTGTTTTACCTTTTTTTTGCAATACAGAACTTAAATATTTTCTTCTTCGTGTAAAGACAATATTTATAATGATTTGCAAATACTGTATAAAATAGTAACAATTACCAAGTCATAGTTTTCTTTTACGCTGTAGATTAATCGTATTTGAAATTATAATGTCAAATGAAGTTATTCAAGAAAGGCAAGTGTGAAATATTTAGTCAAAAATGATGTCGAAAAGAGTTTTGTTTATAGGAAGTGGAAACGAATCGGCTTTATCAGATAGTATGAGTAAACAGCTTAAAAAGTCTAAAACTTGATTTCTAACCAGCTATTCGATGTTGGTTTGATATAACATATCATGCAACTATACTTACTACTGATCGAAAATCCCAAGATTTGTGATATTTTCCCACGGCTTTGATAGTTTTCCACCAAAATTTTGCCAGAGATAGAGCTAAAAAAGCTGGTCGCCAGTGCCAATTCGAGCTCTTTTGACTGAAATAGGATGAAGTTATAATTCAAATACTAATTTCACCTCTATTTACCTGTCAACCAAGATTCACAGTTTTTATGAAAAACAATCAAGATGCTACGAGTTTTGCTTAATCTCTAAGTTATTTTTTAGCTTGGTAATGTTAATTGATTTTGCGATACAGGAATATGTAGTGGACATTTATTGTTCGTAGATTTCTAGAATCTCGATTGTTTTTCATCAAAATATGAATATTGGTTTACAGGTAAACAGAGGTGAAACTAGTGTTTGAATTATAACTCCATACTATTTCAGACGAAAGAGCTCGGATTTTTACTGGCGATCACAGTTCTTTTTAGCTCTATTTCTGACAAAAATCTGATGGAAAATTATCGAAGCCGTGGGAAAATATCACACATCCCGGGAATTATAGCCAGTGGTGTATTTGTTTTCTTTTTCAGCATTATTCCACTTGTTAGTTAGGACGATGGCTTTATTTGTCACTGACTTATTTCGTTTATCTTATTTTTTCAAATTTAGAATGCAAAAAAAATATTGCATCGACGTAAGTCTTACATTCGATTGTGAAACCAATAATGAAGAAAGAAAAAAAAATTTGTGATTCGTTCTGTTTTACGTCTATCATTACGTTGCATTATGTTTTGCTTAGAGACAGGAAGAAACTGCAAACAAATGTGGACGTAAACGTGACAGCAAGACACATACATAAATATGGTGAGTAACAACGAACAGCAACACATGCTGAGAAATGAGAACAATCAAATGATCGTTTTGGTCTATCATACAATTATTCATATTTAGATAAAGAATAATTTCTAATTTTTCAATTGCTTCGATTAAATATTTGCTCATGTTTTTCTACAGAAAAAGCTGAGGTATGTTACATAGTGATTAGATGAACAAAGACATTCGTCTTCTATACTCAAGACATAGATGCTTATATTGATCATCTAGTGAAATGAAAAGCTAGATTCAATAAACTCATCTTTGTGATTAAAAAGAAATTACTTTACTTCTTTAAATAAAAGCTATCTTATTACTACGATCTTAATGAGTCAATGTTAACTCTCGAAAGGGAGGAAGAAAAACCAAACGAAGCGTTATTTTTTTGACACATGTTGTCGAACATTAAAAGAAAAATTAGTAATCTTTTTATCTAGCTGCTTCAAGTTCAAATATATTATTTATCAAAAGCTTGTGACAACCTGATATTTACCAATCGTCATCAAATGATAATCGTGATTATTCAATGATAAGAAACTTTAATATTAGTAGAAACTTATTGGATTCTTTGAAGAGATGACATTTTATCCTTAGTTTAGGAACTACAGCAAATTAAACTGAATTATCAAGTCCTATTCTTTACCATTGTTTGATTCGGCATCATATTCTGATGACCTTTTAATACATGAAAGTATTTTCAGAAATATTTTTCGATTGAATGAGTATACGGAAAAGGTAGTAAACGACTGATGAAAAAGGAGAATTATCGGTTTTCCTATTTATATTTTAACAAAATTTAAATCTAACAACACTTGTCTATTTATTAATCAATAGACTGACTTTTGAACTTTTCTGATAAATCTAAGTCTCAAATTTTAGCCTTCAGATGGCCTTTCCTGTAAATCAACAAGAATATCCCCACCCGCTAATTCGTATATTGCAAAGCCAATATGATAGAGCTCCTCTTGCTGAGCACGAATATTCTATTTTTAATGAAAATTTGGTTGAATAATCAAATAAGTATTAAAAAGATTGCTTGGTCAGATTTTCAAACTTTGTTTTCTTTCGTAAGAAATAGTTTCTGGTTCCTAAACCGTTCGGTACGCTTTTGCAGAGTATTAGAATGATTTCTTCTTGACTTAATTTTATTAGTCTCTATGAAGGAGAAAGAATCTGCAAGAAAATTTATTAGGATCAGTTTTTCGACAGCCATGTAATATTTAGATCTGATTTAGTAATCTCATACTTGTAGTACTTAAACACCCTCGATTCAACAGAAAGGGAATTGTAGGGTTAAATACTTAACAATTCTATTCAGTAAAAATGTTCAGGAGTGACTATTGATTAATACATATAAAAGGTTTATCGGATTTAAATTTTGTTGAGAAGATAAATTAAGAAAACTGATAATACTTCATTTTTAATCATTGATTTACTACTTTCTCCATGTACTCATTTGATCGGAAATTGTTTGTAGAATACTTTCACATGCTAAAGCGTTATCAGGGTGTGCTGATGAGTCAAACAATGAACAAAGAATGGAACTTGATTAAATTCACCTTAGTTTACTGTAATTTCTAAACCTAAGATAGAGTACAACACTTCATTGTCAACAATTAAAAGTATCAATATGTTTGACAATCCTTTTAGCGTTTCCATTTTGATGTAATTTCTCTTCTTATGTTGTTATATAAAAGAACAAAACTGATCTTTAAGATTTACAGGACAAAACACATCACTTAAAACCATGATTAAGGCTTTGAAAGTATTTGACATGATTGGTTCTTCTTCACCAAGGAAATTTATCATGAATATTGGAAGTATTATATAGAATACAATTATCAAGTAGTATTTTGACTTTCTGTTTTAGATTGAATAAATTTGCGATTAAAATGTCAAATGAAGTTATTCAAAGCAAAGGACGCGTGAAGTCCTTAGCTGAAGCTGACGTAAAGAAAAAATTCGTCAATAACAAATGGCGACGAGTCTGTTCAGTCGAAAATTGTCAAAAACAAGCTCAACGAAAAAGTCTATGTGCTCGACATCTTAAAGAAAATAAAAAACGACAACAGTCAACAGAAACGAATTCAGTTTTTCATCAATCGTTCATATATCCACCGACAAAAGATTCTAGTACCATCTCTGACCATTCAACAAACTTAGTATCTGTTACAGAATATCATACAGCGCAGAACACTTTTCATGAATATGGTGAGTTTTCTGTTTCATGAACACAATGAATTTAAATGGATTTATATTTTTTACATCATTTTAGAAAGTACTCAAAGGACAACGATACAAGCCCATTCAACTGAACAAAATATTGTGGCACCTTCCGTTTCTAAGCCATCAATATCTTCATACGATAGCATCGTATCTACTGATCAAATGGATACTAGTAGATCTTCCATAACTATCATGTCATCAGGTAAATATGTCAGAAAAGTTTTATTTCAATAATAGAATCTTAATATGCCACTCATTTACATAAGTGGTATGCATAATTGAGACTAACTATATTTAAGGCTCATTGATGAAGATGTTACATCAAACTACAGACAATCAAAACATAGAAATGAGTGTGAAAATATGTGCCTATCGAGATCCAATCGCGGCTGATCGTCAATGTTGGAATCGTGCTACATACCAATGCACTCATTGTTCATCATCATATTGTCTCCAACACGGCATAGAACATCAAGAGAATGTGAAAATAGAATTAAACCATCTACTAAATGAAGCAGAGGTTAGTTATGGTTTTATATGTCATCTCGAAGTTACACCGGTCGACGAAGTTATAACTTCGTCAAAATTGTTGACGAAGTTACAAATTCGACAAAAAAAATTGTCAAAGTTACTTTAATTTAACTAAATAAAAAATAATTATCAATTACTTGATTATATGATAAATGTTTTATATATTTACAGTTAATTTTTCATTTTTAAAAAAATACATATTATTTTTCCGAATACATAGAAGAAATTATTTAAAAAAAACTTAATCTTTTTTATTAAAACTTTATATGATTATCAATTTATGCTGATGATTCTAATTCCTGTAACTAAAGAAAGAGATCTGTAGAATGCTATATTCTAGTTTAAACAGCACACAATCAAATAATTGGAACAGCTCTCTTAATATATTTTATTCAAGGATGTTTGGCATTTTTTGTTTTGAACTTCGTTATTTATTTTCAATTAAATGCGAGACTAAGAATGAAGATAAATGAAGCTCCTCACTGAAAGTAAAAGCAAAGGCAAGATCTTAGCAAAACATCTAGGTCTGGGAGAAAAATCCCTGCTCCGGAATGTCGTTTTATTCTAGTGCAGTCAAGATATGCTATATACTGCAAAAGGTAGATTCGACTGTTTAAATAAATATAATAAATGTAGGAAACGAAACCCTTATATAATCATGCCAATCACATTCTAAGGTTCGAAGTTCCTCTTACTGCTTTATCTACTACTACTATGGGTTTTGTCTAATATGTTCTTCTTTGAGATTTGCTTCACTGGTAGAATTTATATTGTACTGATACATACGTAATACTGAGACGTCGTATTAAGAAATCCAGTTAGGTGAAGTCTGTTTGACTCAGTGTGAGTTTGACTCTGGTGAGCATTTAACTGATATTTATATGTAGTATTTTTGCTTATTAATATAAAGTTAAAGTGTTATTTAACTCAGAGTATAGTATTCTACAGATCTCTTTCTTTAGTTACAGGGATTAGAATCATCAGCATAAATTGATAATCATATAAAGTTTTAACAAAAAAAATTAAGTTTTTTTTCAATAATTTCTTCTATGTATTCGGAAAAATAATGTGTATATTTTTAAAAATGAAAAATTAACTGTAAATATATAAAACATTTATCATATAATCAAGTAATTGATAATTATTTTTTATTTGGTTGAATTAAGGTAACTTCAACAAATTATGTGACGAAATTATAACTTCGTCGACCGGTGTAACTTCGATACGACATATATATATGATGAGTAAAAGATTATTGTCTACCTGAAAATGGTGAAATTAAATACTTTTTTGATATTAGACATTTCATTTAACTTATGACATAAACTCTTAACCAATGGCTCTATTTTCTAATATTTTGATAAAACAGTACATTATTCACTGAAGTTCTCATACTAAACGAACTATAAACTTTTGTGCTTTGTTGCGTCATCAGAATTATTTTAGTCTACTGAAATTAACTAAAGTCTGCTTATTATAGGAGCTTTCTATCAAAATATCACTATTGAATATCAATAGTGGCAGAGAGAGTTGTATGGACCAATTTGAACGTTGGATGAAAATGATGCATGATAAAATCGATCAAAAGTATAATGCATTCCAAATGGAAGTTGATCAATTTCACAGACTTATCGAGTTGAAAAGAGATCGATTGAAAATAGCATTGGAGAATCAAATGGCAATAAAAATTAGTAATGTGCTAAGGAAACAATTACAAAAACACGAAGTTGATGGATTAGAAGTCAATAAAGCTCGGGATGAGTTCGTTCGCATAAAACAGCTATATGACTTGCTCAATAACAAACCATTAATTGACGTAGACAATGAAGAATACAATCAAGTCGACTTGAAAGCACCTCATTGTAGTTTTGCAAATGTCAATGTGAACGGTTTTAATTGGATTGAGGAATTTTTCACGACAAATACTTTAGAAAGCATGAACTATTCAGATGAAGAGCAGATTCACTTTGAAGACAACACAACTTATCGAAAAACAGATTGTGAGTATAACTATTATTAATAAAAAAAAGTGTTTTAGTGTGAATATTTTCGAAAATAGACCTCCACATCTATTCTATATTTTATGAGAACGTGAAAATGGTGGACTTGCATAGAATTAATTTTATTTCTGTATTTATATATAAAGATTTTTCTTTTTTAGAACTTCAGAATTATTAATCCTAGAGTCAAGTGAGACATTAGTAAATTCAAACTTTCAAACATTTTCAACAATATTTTTATTCAAACCATGAAAATACCTGATTTCGACTAAATATAAGTTTTTGAAATTAGCGATCCTATTTTAAAAATTAGGCGAACAATCAGCACCGCCTACACTTATATAAATAACAGTTTGGAAATGTGAAGATATACCAATAATCTATACGTTATATTTTCATTTTGTGAAAGTTCCAGTAACATTTTCTGTCACGATTCGATCTTCTGTAGTTTTCATCTATCAAATCATATCTTTATGATTGATTTAGATTGGGATGTTAGCAGCAAGACAACAAACCACATAAAAATTAACAAAACCAATAGAATGAAGGCAAAAGATCCAACAGTAAGTTATCAACAATTAATTATTCTTGGTACAGTTTATTGTCGACTACTATTTAGGAGAACACAGTATTACAACAAAACCCATTGATGTTAACCAAAGCCTTTCAAATAGTGCCGAACATTGGGAATCAATTGATGCTCAACAATCTGCTACAGGTTTGATATTTCTTTCCACAGTAATCTCTGTAAATACTCAGACCATGAAAGTTTGCTTTTTAAGAATGGTTTGCCTTCACTCGAATCACCAATGCAAAATATACACAAGTAACTACTGCCATCCTGAATATCTGCATTGTATTTCTCTCTATTTTAGTGTCATGAAATCGCCACAGAGTCTCGAAACACGAAGTAAAAACTGATAATTTTTGTTCTTTACTTTTTGAGTTAGTTCGTTGAAAATAGCAGACAAGTTTATGTTGAATCTATACTTTCTTAGATAATAGTAATTATGTTAATCACTATAAAATAATCGTACGTGAAAGAATACAGTAAAATGAGTTAGCTGTGTTCTAATTTTTTATGTCAGATGAAATCAAATTAGTGAAAGATTTTCTCTCTCTTGTGCAGCCAGTTTAGGAATATCTGCAATGACCTCAAACTCGTTAAATATAAAAAAGTCGACTATTTAGTATCATCTAAAGAGAGGAAAATTCAAAACAATATCGTAAAGTATGAGTAGGTGTGGGTGTTGCATGTATGTATCTTCTGTTTCTCTTTAACACCGACACCGACACTCATACCCTTCATATTTAAATATGTTTTATCCAAATCTCACCGTTACTCCTCTTTGACTGGATTCTAATAAACTTAGACAATGTCATTAAAAAAGTACCGTGCCGTTTTAGCTGAAAAGACATGATCCTTTTCGGTCCAACGAGATACCATTTCATAAAGATCATTAGGGTTCACAATATTATATATTGATGTAGTATTTGAACAACATCAGAAATTTATTTTTCCCGATCAATTTTTCTTACAGAATCAGGAAACAATCTTTGAAAAACTTCTACAGAACCAATAAAAAAAGCTTAAAGTGACTTTAATAGTAACAAAGTATTTAATAATACTAATAATGAAGATCTTTTTTTCCGAAAAGTAGATAGTCTGAAGATTTGATATTTAGTTTTACTGTTTCTTCGATTAAAAAGGAATGATCTTGTAGAAAGTGGGAGGCACCATTTTTGATTGCTATGGTATTAATACAAAAGATTAGAGAGACTAATCACCATTTTCTAAACCTGACTTTCTCTATTTTGTATTCAAGGCAAGGTTTTTGTTTTTCGAGTGTAAAATTCTTGACCATTTTTCACTTTTCAAAGGAAAAGGGGAACAGTAAGTTCATCCAAGGAAAGTGTTAGAGGTGTAGAACCTACTGCTAGAATGAAAAATTTTCCTTACAATTGAATTCAAAAGGAGATTCTTTTGAAAGATTGTAATAGTTTTCGCTGAGAAGGAGACGTAATAGATACCCTCTATTAATAAATGGTGCTATGTTATGTTTATCTTTGAAGCATTTAACAAATAGTTTAAATTTTAGTTTCTATACCACTAAAAAGAGAGTTTGGTCTTCTAAAAAATTATCGACTCCATTTTTCGAATATTTCTTTTGCATGACAGCAAAGTTAGCGAGATCAAATTGTACTCCGTCGTACAAGTGCGAAAATCAACAAAGCAAATAAAAAATTGTAGAGAATTTTTAGAAACGAATTTGCTGCAATTCGACATATGCTACGGTATTCTGCACAAAAACTGCAATTTTTGATGTGATATTTAAAGTGTTAGTGAAACAGATATATTGGACAAGAAATTTTGAAGTAGAAAATGTCACGATACCGAAAAAAGCTAGTTACAAACAAACCTAAGATATTATTTTCGTTTGGTTCAAAGTGTTGTAAATGTTTTACGGAATTCGAAGTCTGATAATTCAGTAAGTTTTTTTTTTATAAAGTTTATGCCTGCATAAAAAAACTTTTCGAAAAACAAACTCGACAGTGTTCTTGAGAATTAAATTCTTTGTCCAGCTAGATCAGAACTAAACTTCGAGAAAGTCTTAAATCTCTGAAAGATTGCAAATAAAGATGTGACATGTAATATAGTGAACTCATTATTTTTCAAAAAATTATTCCAAATGGTCGTTACAGTTAAGATCTACTATCAAAGTGTTACCTTTCACTGTTAATGTATTTGCAAGAAATTTCTTTTTTCCAGATGACTATACCTTAGATACCAAAATTTCGAGAAGTTATTCGATATTTCTGATTTTCACTAAGATATGTGTATATGTCGTATCGAAGTTACTGCGGCATATAAAATTATCGTAAGTTTTTCGTGTTTGAAAATATATCATATTTTATGAATAAACTTTGTTAATATTTTACATGAGTAATTACACACGAAGACAAGTTAAAACGTGAACGAAAGATAGATTCACATTGAGTCAAACAAAGACTTCAGTAGATTTTTGAATATCACGCTTTAGTATAATCTAATTATATACGACTTCAAATAAAAATTCTATCAATAAAACTAATCTCAAAGAAGAACACATCAGACGAACATCATAAGAAAACTAATAATAGATAAAACAGTAAATTTAGATTTCTTCTTTATATTTCAAACACTTGTATTTATCTTTTGTAACATATTACATATATTGACTGCATAAACATATAGTAATGTTTGATTGTCTATGTTTATTCATAAAAAAATGATATTAATATTTTCAAAAACAAAAGGAATTCATTATAATTTTATATATAATGTTTTAATATCATCAATTAATCGATATCTATTTAGTATTGAGTTCATTTGAAGTAACTTCGATACGATATATCCTCCTGGCCAAAATAAACGGAACACCTTGTTTTCTCGATTATTATTCTTTAGCTTTATGGTTTAGTCTCATATTTGCACCATACGTACATCTTTGATAACTCAACTTATTCTGAAAGTTTCAGTTCTATCGAATGAGAAATAGTCTAGAAAAATGCAAATGTATTCTATGTACTCTGAATGGCTTGTCACCAAAAAAAATAAATTTTCATAAGATTATTCCCTAGACTGAAAGGCTAGGGTCTAGAAACCGAAATTCACCTGTGTCTGTCTGTCTGTCTGTCTGTCGGTAACGCGGTCAAAATGGCCATTTTTTTGGCACATGTGACCATTTTTTTGCCACAAATGACCATTTTTTTGGCACAAGTGACCAGTTTTTTGGCACAAACGGCTATTTTTTTACTAAAATTAACTAGGTAACTATGGTACAAATGAGCATATAACTATGGCACAAACGGTCATTTTTTTGGTACAAACGACCACGTAACTATGGCACGGGTGACCATATAGCAACCATGGTACAAACAACTATTTCGGTAACTATGGCACAGATGACCATATAGCAAACATGGTACAAACAACTATTCCGGTAACTATGGCACAGGTGACCATATAGCAACCATGGTACAAACAACTATTTCGGTAACTATGGCACAGATGACCATATAGCAACCATGGTACAAACAAGTATTCCGGTAACTATGGCACAGATGACCATATAGCAACCATGGTACAAACAACTATT